>JAHDVE020006836.1:0-55855 GCA_022606495.2 Halesus radiatus
ACTTTATCTGCTTTATAATATGTATGTGTATATTTATTTAAAAACGCTTTGAAATTGTCAGTTTTGTAATGTTTTAAAAAATAATGAGTAATTAAATTCAATTGTCTTTTTATTAGACTATCTTCACAATAGAATGAGGAAAATTATAACAGCAAGGACGGCATTGTTCCTTATTTAATTATTCTTAATCTGCTGATCTGCAAGACCTGTATTCGGTATTTATCTCTTAGGAAGTGACATCTATTAGCACTGTTTAAAACTGCCATTGAAGTTACTATTAAAGCTATTTGTCACAATGAAGCGCAGCGACTTCGTCTGCCTGTAAATATATTTTCTGAAGAGGAAAAAATCTCAAATAGTGATCTCTGGTGCCATGAAACTTAGTCAGCTTAGTCAGTATAGATATTTTTAGGTTGTAAAAGTATTCAGCAAAAAGAGGTCAAAACTCATTTATGTAAAATGTTTAAAGGTACTTAAAAATAATTACTCAAGAAAGTCACTTCAGTGCAGCACTTAATAAAATCGATAAGCAGATTAATTAAAAATTTTACCCTGACCCAGATGTTACAAGTATCCTAGCATAAGATAAAAATGTACATCATAAAGTCCGGAGAAAAATTAAGCTCAGTTTTTTTTTCAAATAAAACTTTCAAAGATCATGCACTTCCATGAGTTATCAATTCAACACATTAAGGAAATGTTAATTATTACCACATGATATTAGGTTTTACAGAGTTTTCCAGATAAAGATGTTTGTGAAAATATAAAAATATATACCTATAAACAACAGGAAAATAACATAAATAAATATATTTACAGTCTCGAAACATGCAGATGCGTAACAAAGTTTTAAAGAGCGGTTATTAGAACACAGCTTAAGAGACGTAGTTAATATACACGGCCTCGTATTCTGCATTTCATAAATAGCCTTTAGGGCGTCCGGGAGGTACGTATTCTCCGTTTCATAACTAGCCTAGAGTGGCGAACGGGTATAACGTATTCTGCATTTCATAAGTAGCCTTTAGGGCGTCTGAGAGGTATGTATTCTCCCTTTCATAACTAGCCTAGAGTGGCGAACGGGTATAACGTATTTCCTGCATTTCATAAATAGCCTTTTTTAGGGCGTCTGAGAGGTATGTATTCTCCTTTCATAATTCAGCCTAGAGTGGCGACCGGGTATAATGTATTCTGCATTTCATAAATAGCCTTTAGGGCGTCTGAGAGGTATGTATTCTCCTTTCATAACTAGCCTAGAGTGGCGAACGGGTATAACGTATTCTGCATTTCATAAGTAGCCTTTAGGGCGTCTGAGAGGTATGTATTCTCCCTTTCATAACTAGCCTAGAGTGGCGACCGGGTATAACGTATTCTGCATTTCATAAATAGCCTTTAGGGCGTCTGAGAGGTATGTATTCTCCCTTTCATAACTAGCCTAGAGTGGCGACCGGGTATAACGTATTCTGCATTTCATAAATAGCCTTTAGAGCGTCCAGGAGGTATGTATTCTCCTTTTCATAACTAACCTAGAGTGGCGACTGTGTATAACGTATTCAGCATTTCATAAATAGAGTTTAAGGCGTCTGGGAGGTATGTATTCTTCCTTTTATAACTAGCCTAGAGTGGCGTCCGGGTATAACGTATTCTGCATTTCATAAATAGCCTTTAGATCGTCCAGGAGGTAGGTATTCTCCTTTTCATAACTAACCTAGAGTGGCGACTGTGTATAACGTATTCTGCATTTCATAAATAGAGTTTAAGGCGTCTGGGAGGTATGTATTCTTCCTTTCATAACTAACCTAGAGTGGCGACCGGGTATAACGTATTCTGCATTTCATAAACAGAGTTTAGCGCGTCTGGGAGGCATGTATTCTTCCTTTCTCTCATACCAGCCTTAAGCGGCGACCGGCATAACGTATTCTTGCATTTCACAAATATTTTTTAAGGCGTCTGGGAGGTATGCGTATTCTTCCTTTCATAACTAGCCTAGAGTGTAACGTATTCTGCATTTCATAAACAGAGTTTACAGTCTGGGAGTATGTATTCTTCCTTTTCATAACTAGCCCAGAGTGGCGACCGGGTATAACGTATCGCATTTTGCAAATAGAGCGAGTTATGTCTGGGAGGTATGTATTCTTCCTTTCATAACTAGCCTAGAGTGGCGACCGGGTATAACGTATTCTGCATTTCATAAATAGAGTTTAAGGCGTCTGGGAGGTATGTATTCTTCCTTTCATAACTAGCCTAGAGAGGCGACCGGGTATAACGTATTCTCAATTTCGTTCTTAGCCTTTAGTTTGGTTTGCTGTGTGGGGGTTACCTCGGGCTTCATTCCGCCCACCTTAACATGTCTGATAACTATTAACCATTAACAACTCAACCCTTCAATAAATGCACTAGCTCATGTTAATATTAATTCCCATTGTGTTTGACTCATACGTACCCAATATAATGATGTATACCCAGTGGTGTGCATAGAGTTTATAATCGGGGTACGCAGTAGGAAAAATTGCGACATCATTGGGAGTTGGTTGGGATTACCTGCCACATCAAGTATCCAAATAACCGCTTCATTTACGAATTACAATCCACTACTGGACTTATAAAATTTGTGTATTTTTATCGACCGCACAATTGCATGAAAAAAAGCTAACGTAATGTGAAATTTATTTCGGTAGTAAAGTTGTACTAATTAATAGAAGTACCAACAGATGGTACTGATTGGTACATTTGTGATTTGTAATGAAAATCATGGCCTTTTTCGACACCAACGAAAACGAGTCTTACCTTGAATGCGCATTCCGCACACATGCACATTTTACAGTCAGCATTTGAATATGACATTAGCGTAATTTTGACATGTTATATTAGGGCGATCGGTAGACCACGCCCGGCGCTCCTATTCGAAGCTGGAACTTCGCGCGTATATTTGAGAGTGTAGATTGACTTTTTGCTACTGTGTATGTGAGTAAGGTAGGGTAGGCAGTGCTTGTGTGCCTATATGGAATGCACTCCATTGCGTATACCTCATGCAGGCTTGTGAACAAATGTTTCAGGTTCCAGGAGTCGTAGGTTAAAATCCTTTGCTAACTAATTCCTCCATCATTGCGCAAGCAACATTTTCCACCTATAACGATGGTTGTAGAAGTTTTTCTAATTTTGTCGAGTTATTCGTTCCGGGAAACTTTATATTTCAAAAAAAGCCGTAGTCGTGTATGATCTAAATAAATGCATATACTTAGAATATGTTTGTTGGCTTACCTTTTGTAACTTTGTTGGCTTACCTTTTGTAAAACTTCCTTTGTATATAAATCTGTACTAAAAGCTGTTTGTTTCTTACAAATAAATAAATCTCTAAACAGAGAAAAAAAAAACATGTACATATATATAGGATGTATCAGTGTGAGCCTGACAAACGTTGACTTTTGACAATGGCCTCCATGGTCGAGGGGTAAGGCTCTCGACTACGAATCCGAAGGTCGCGGGTTCAAATCCCGAGGTTCGCAAGTAAATTTTATTTAATTAATTTGTTCTGTTTCACAATTAATTAATTAAAAAATGATATATAGTATGTTGGCGCACGTTCCAGAGTGGAAGATACTCTCAGTATCGTCCTGGTGAAATACCACCATTCAGAATTGAAACGTTGCTTGAAATGGATTTTCAGTCGTGTTTGGTGACCAGATCTGACTAGACAGGTATTTTTTCACCTTTCTCTTCCCTTCTCCTTCCCCTCCTCCATACCTTCAGCCTCACAACATTCCCCATTGGGAATACCATAGTCTCACTGGATCCAGGCGGTTGGGAGCAGTTGGGACTCTTGTGCGGTATTCACATAAAAAACTTTTAATAACAAGAAAACAACTTTAACAAAACTTCCCGAGTTTTTTAGGTGTAAAAAATGCGTACGACATTTTGGTCTACGAAGAATTTTTTTTAACCCCTAAAAGATGACTGAGAAAAAGGCGTTTTGAGAATTTGACAATACAAAGGCATGGTATTTGTAGAGTGAAAGCAAAATTAACAAAAATCTATTGCGTTTGGAGCTTGAATGTTTTAAGCATGTAAAAATCTCTTGCTTATCTGTAGGAAGACATGAAAAAGTCGATTTTGGTAATTTGTGAGAATTTGGGAGAATTTGGTGCTCTTGTGCTACAAAAAAACAATTTTGTTTTGTAAAATTATTAAATGTGCACGTTTAATTGTATTAGGATGGCCCTGCTTTCATTTTGGAAATTTATAAATAATATCAAACGCATTTCATTATTGCACTCAGTTGCAACTCCCTCTTCACACTAAATTAAAACAAAAACTGAATATGTGTAATATACAAGAAAACCTTATCTCTTATTTTATTTGTGGACATCCAATTCTGCATACTGGAATGTATCCTAATAAAATAGTATAAATTCAAGCGTGTACCCCGAAGCCGCCACCGACTAGTGGCAGCTACTTTAACTACAAGTCGGGGCGGGAAATTCAATTTATGTTATCCTTGAGCTGCAGAAGATTTGGCCTTGTTTCGTCTCACCGCAGACATCGTGTTTGGGGCGTGTAGCTAGTAGAGGCAGGGGGCGAAGATAATAGTACGAAATAAGAAGAACGAGAGAACGTTAACTTCGAGAAACACCAGAAGTTCCGCTTTGAAAATGGAGTGAATTCGAAAATTTTATTTTAAAACGTATTTTATTCGAATGGGGTTGAAAATGCGTGGAGTAAAAACTGTATTACGACGTTTCCATGTGGAAAAAAATGATTATAGGTGTATTTATTAATTAATTTATAAAATCCTGATGAAGGTTCATAACAAAATGAAAGTAATTGATTTTATATATCCAAATAAAATGGTGCTATAACATACATTTTTTTTTAATTTAAAAAAATCGTGATTTTTTTTATATGAGTACCGCACAAGATTCCCAACAGCTCCCAACCGTCTGGAGCCAGTGAGACTATGGCATTACCAATTGGGGAATGTTGTGAGGCTGAAGGTAATGGGGAGGGGAAGGAGAAGGAGAAGGGGTAGATGAAGGTAGGGAAAAACCTGGCAATTCAGATCTGGTCACCAAACACGGCTAAAAGCCATTTCAAGCAACGTTTCAAATTCTGAATGGTCTTCTTTCACCAGGGCGATACTGAGAGTATCTTCCACTCTGGTTTATTGATTAAGACATGTTTTACATAAAATACTATCTAATAAATAAATATAAACATGTTCCGTAACAAATGGTTTCCTCATCAGGATACAAATAATACTGGAAAAATAATAAATAACATAAGTATAGACGAATTATAAACATAGACAAAAATTAACAATGCTTGAAGAGATAGGGCAAATTATTTACTTTATCTGTTCAATCATTGTAATGTGTGTCATGCTAAAAGTTAATTCAGGAATTCAAAATCTTGAAACGATTGTATAACTTTGTCTCTCTCGCATACTAAGCTCTCACGTAATTCACAATATTGTGTGAATTGTTTTTATAAAATAGTTTTTTTTTAATTATGTCTGTTATGTATATATATATATATTATTACATAGAAGGAAAAAGGGTTAATCAGGTTAGGTTAGATTTGCTTTTTAAGCATTTTTTTCGTACTTTTAATAACATTATAAAACTTTTAAAAAGTGAGTTGATTCATACGTGTGTTGAATTATCCGATCACCGTAAACGATACACTGCAAACGTACCGTGACTAAAAAAATGCCTTTACTGTACGTTGCACATTTGAAAACCCAATATAAAGGATGTAACTTTGTATAAAATCAATTTCATCCCCTTAGCATAAAATACATCACTAACCGCTCACTGCAAATAAGATATGGACGCAATCACGGTATCCAAGGGCAAGGAGCCTTGTGGGTCTTGAATCAAATGGCCCCAGAAGACATGACGTGATTTTTCCATCCCTTATTCCAATGAGGGGGAAGTGATTGATGGAGCCACCCTTTGTGACTCGGAGTCAAACTAATCCGGGATACCGGCCCCATTGTACAACCGGCAACAAGGCTTGGCTTTCGGTTACCTATTTTACAGCCTCGATTGGGAGTTACATGAGCGAGGTACAAAACGGCCCATTCAGGATTTTGTTGGACGTCTCCAGAGCTGATTTTATGGGTATAACACGTAATTTCTTGTAACCATTAATAAACTTATGTCCTTACATTAAATGATTTTTACTATTTATTTTTTTAAATCAATGAAACCTGAACTAAATATCGCGCTACCTTAACTACACTAAAACTGGGTGTTTTCAGTTAAATACTGCATTTGATGGTTTGGTGTGCCTTTGAAAAAACATCATGTAAAAATGGCATTTCTCAAATTAACACGGTTTAACGAACACGCTGTAATTTACAGTGCTATTGAGGTGATTTTTCAGAAAAACAGCCCTGTAAAATCATCAAAATATTATTATTATTATGTAGTATTTTTAACTTTTGTTTGTTTGAGTTCTGAATGATCATAGAACTCTAAATACGACCTAAAGATAATATCGTCATTTACGCTTTCAAATTGTCATCCATATTATATCTTGATTCATGTTAATATGTACATATATCCATATTCATATAGATGCAAAACTTCAATGAATATTATCTCAGTTCGAAATATGTTCGCTTGCGGTAGCGTAGGTGCGGGAATGCGATATGTTGTGTTATGAATATTAATAATAGTATTCAAAGAACATGAGTATTATAAAATCAGGAATTTAAACTCGGAATAGCTAGTCCAAGCGATGACCGTCAAGTAGCCTAACCAATACGTCACCTCCATCAAATGAGTACTGGGCGTTAACACCAAATAAGATTAGTAAAAAAACGTAAAATAAGAGTCCTGGAAATGGACCACTACCTGTATCATTTTTTGAAGAAAACTTCCAACGTGTTACCAACTAAAACTAACGGCAAAATTTCACGACTAATTTGTTATGATTAGAAATGCCGTCTGACAACTTTTGCATAGGTACAAGGATCTGACAGATGATTGGAAAGATCACCTCCAGATGCGATGAAATAACCCATCCGTCACCCGAATGAAACAAATGCACTTTGAAGTAAGAATTCAGAATAAAAATATATTAAAAATGATTTTTTGTGTGTATATATATCAAAGCAAAAATATGTTTTATTTCATCATTTTAAATATTTAACTGAGTAAAAAAATCAAATTTGGCAAAAACCAAAATTCGGGTTGATTTTGTTCTTTCGTTAGTTAAAAACCACTTCCGAGAGGCTTTTGACAATTTACAAATGAACAAGGGATGAAACGAAAGAAAGTCCTGGAAAAATTATTCAGTTCTCGTAAAAGCGCTGAATCATAGACCCCCCAGGAAACTAGGATGGTTGAACTTTACTAATGTGATATAGTGGTATTAGAACGTCGCTGTGTTTTTGAATAGACTTTTTTAAATAAGATATTTTATTGTTTTCAAAAGGTTTCAGGAAACGGCTTCAAAATACTCGTCGATGGTAGTGCAAGCGCACTTACGGTGGAATATAACTAAAATGCGGTATACATATTTAACGTTAGAATAACAATACAACACGAACATCCCAAAAACCTAATTTGTATACTGTTTTGATTTTCTACATAATTACAAATTTTCGTTAAAACAAAATTTTATAAATATATTTTCTTTATTAATTAATATGACCGGTGGTGTGTTTCACAAACAACAACCATCCCCAAAGATGACATGGGAGAAATTCAATTAAGGGAAATTATTCCTATCAGAGCCTCCTGTATGGAGTTAAAAAAAATGTAAGTTTTGTGTAACCATATTTAATAAAAAGTTTAAATAATTTTATGAATTTTACAAGTGTGTAGAATTTAAGTCCTTAATTAAAACGAACTTGGTATAATCATCCACGATGAAATATTATGTTCTCATATAACAACATCACAAGGTCCAACCGCAAATTCCCGCTACGCCTTGTATACGTCTTAACCACACCAACATGGAGGGCATACTATATATTATTCAGAAGTGGCCAACTGGGCGACCGCGAACCAATTTTTGGTCGATCGCTATCAAATGTTTTCTAACGTTGTGATTGCATGGAAGTTTTATTGTAAGTGCTTTTCTACCGTATTAAGTTCGATTCACATTCTCCAGCACCGCGCAGCGCAGACACGTAAAGTGGCAGGCAATGCAAAATGAATTCTTCCATTATTTATGAAAGCATCCACGCACGTTGTAATATGAATACTCCCTTCAGTGCCGTCCCTGCCACTATATGTATTTGCATTGAACTGTACCGGTAGATACGAATAGATCTTTAGACGTAAATTTCCTGTTCCCTGATCTTAGTATGTATCTCTTTTTATTGAATTTTTCTCGTTATTTAAAATCTATGTATGTTTGTAGCTTAATTTTTTGTATAAGTATGATATGTTGTTCCTTTGCAATATTGACACGAAGCCAAGTATTAATAAGAAAGAAAACTTTTGAATTTAAAGGCTCAACCTCACAACCCTTTACTCTGAATGGATACTGAAACCAAATCAATTTTTTTTTTCTTAGAGTAATACAAGATAATAATATTATAATGGAATAATTTGTAAAGTAGCGTTTTTCGGAAAAATCGCTTCAAGAACGCTGTACAAATATTATTTCCTAGGCCATATGTATCTAATTATATTCAAACCGTTACAGAAAACATACTTAGCTGGCAGGTTACTTCAGAAAAATACAGTTTTATTAGAGAGTTTAAGCTTGGATACGATTTTATTTTAAATTTAATTTAAATCAAATTTAATAAGTTTTTGTTATTGCGACAACTATTTCGGCGTTCAAATTTTCATTGCAGTTTGAAAATGGCCTTGAACGCCGAAACACACAAATATGTCATATAAATAAAAACTAAAAATACTTACAGAACTTAATAATAACATTAGTGAATTTGATTTACGTTAAATTGAAAAAAAAAAAAAAGTTCTACGAATTAAACACACAAACAATTAATAAATGGAGAAGATACGATTTTGTATGAATACTGCACAAGAGTTCCAACTGCTCCCAACCGTCTGGAGCCAGTGAGACTATTGCATTCCCAATTGGGGAATGTTGTGAGGCAAAAGGTATTGGTGAGGGGAAGGGGAAGGGGAAGAGGAAGGTAGGGAAATAGGGAAATACCTGGCTATTCAGATCTGGTCACCAAACACGGCTAAAAGCCATTTCAAGCAACGTTTCAATTCTGAATGGTGGTCTTTCACAAGGACGATACAGAGAGTATCTTCCACTTTAAGATAACGTATCAAAAACACTGCCAATTGCATGATTTTACAGTGGCTATTTTATCCTTCTTTACTATTGATATTACTTTTATTAGAAGATTGGTGGCAAAGGAGGAGTTGGTATTTATTTTTAATATTTATAATTTTTAGAACAGTAGATTTTTTTAATAAAATGACCATAAAAATTATACACTGGTTTCAATACGAAATTTTCAATCGTTATTTACACTTCTTAGTTATTTACAATGTGGCGGACTGCGAAAATTTCTGACTTTTGTATAGTACCAGTAGTAGCTCGACGAATTTGCGCACTAGTAAATGAAATATTTTACATCTCCTATAAGTATTTTTTAGTAAAGTACTAACCGACCAGCCTAGCTACCTAAACTGGGTGTTCATTTCGACCATTTATGGACATGATTGTCTGAAGAGATGAGTTATAAATTTACATTTGACTTCAGTATTTAATCATTCGTAAAATGCAATTAAAAGAAAAAACACCGCACTTCATGGCTTTTTAAATAATGATAATATTTATTTATTTGAAACACACATCATGTAACAACATATTAACTACCCAACTAGGAACAAACCCCGTTTTAAGTAAATAAAATTGACAAGTTTATTTCGTATTAATTGCCATTATACAAAAATAGAAGGGAAAAAAGCTAGTATGGTTTTATAATATGTCTAGAAAAAAGTATAATAATTAAGTATGAAGAGATGTGAAGAATAGTATAGAAAGAAAAAAAAACAATTGTGAATACCATTGTGAGTATATTATAATAATTAATGTAATAAAGAATAATAAAATAAAATAAATAAAAATAGAATAATAGTTAAATTCAAAGAGATAAGAAAAAAAAATGGAGTAATCGTTTTCATATACGAGATAATTTGAGTATACTAGAGTAGTAAAGTACTTACGAAGAGATGAGAAAAACAAATATTATAGAGTAAACAACTATGTACGAGTATATGTGTTTGATAGGTACAACTAGTTTGAACGTTACGAGTCCAGTTCCACTGCATTGTTCCGGATTGCAGTCTAGGGGATGAAAACTGCCTCGACGATATCGTCTCAAGCGAAAACTTTGTAATTTAACGTTTTAATCTGGAGTGACCTACCAGGTAAATATGTTTCTGTATCTGTACATAATGAGATAAACCCTAGCAAGTGATATTTGTACAGCGCCCCTGAGGTGATTTGTCACAAAAACGGCCCTACACACGTAATCCAAGTATTTTTATTATTATTATTAGAGAGCCTCTATTTACCTATATAGAAGTAATTTGAGAGATAGCTCATTTTCATTAAAAACAATCAATCTCAACAGCAAATGTGTTGGCTACCCCTATATTAGCATGGCAGACTAGAGAGCAAAGCGCGCAGAACGGCCATGACACACACAATTTACTTCTTCCACATCCATGAATCTTATAACCCGCATCCGTCGGCCACATGTAATATAGGTACACAACTGTACTATTATACTACCTTACAGTAGCGGGTTTTACACGTCGCACGGTTTGGAGCGCGCTTCAGAACCTGTGGAGAAAAGTGCCACAAAGGACTGCACTGCAAACCGTTTTGTTACTTTAGCCAAATACTCGAAATGACAATACCTCCAGCTCCTGACATTTGATGACAACATGTTTCACTAGCGCCCTCTAGCGCCCCGATTTGTAGGAATAGTTTTTTTTCATACATTTTTCGTGAAATATATTCTTAATATATTATAGAAATCAAAAAATCAAAAAATAAATATTAGGTGGCCTACACATGATTTTACTCCTTTATTGCTCGTAAATAAATAAAAAATATGAAATAGGGTTCAGGTTTGTACTAACAGTTATAAGCCTCGCCGATTGAAGCTCGCGCTCGGTCTGGAGGTTTAGAAAAGGAATAAAGTACTTGTATAATAAATTCTCAGTAATTTCCTTTAACAATCTTATTTTTGGACTTCTTTGGCTTAATACAACGCTTATATAATAAATTGTGAAACATTTAAAAAAATAAAAATTATTTATGGGCTTCTTTTGTATTATATTACAATTCTTCTCATAATTAAAAAATATGTACGCTTTAATGGAGACATCTAAATATTTATATGTATATAGCATACATTAATAAAATAAAAAATGATAAGAATTGGCATATGTTGAGCCAAAAGAAGTGAAATAATAATGTTTTTTAAATGTTTCACAATTTATTATATAAGTGTTTTACTCTCTTTCTAATCCACCGAACAAGCGCGACTGGCGAGCGGCGAGGCTTATAACCGGAGAGCGGGAAAAATGCAATGTGCCTCTTATGGCATTTTTTCATCGGTTTTCGTACAAAATGCATTTTTTATAAGGTAAGTGCAACTTTTGCGTTTTCCAGCTAAAAAATCATAATTTCAACCAACGAAAAACGTCATGTTGTCAATTATCACAGTTGGTAAATACGGTTTTACCCGAAATTATTACAATTGGTTCTAAAAATTCCTCGAATAGCATCAGAAGTGGATCCCAGAGTGGAAGATACTCTCAGTATCGCCCTGGTGAAAGACCACCATTCAGAATTGAAACGTTGCTTGAATTGGCTTTTAGCCGTGTTTGGTGACCAGATCTGAATAGCCAGATATTTTTTCCCACCTTCCTCTTCCCCTTATCCTTTCCCTCCCAATACCTTCAGCTTCAGAATATTCCCCAATTAGTGATGCCATTATCTCACTGGCTCCAGAAGATTGGGAGCAGTTGGGACTCTTGTGCGGTAGTCATATAAAGAAAAGTATAATTTAAACCTGGCCATCGTAATGGGCGAGATATTCTTGAAAACACTTATTTATTTAATAAAACTAATAAGGATTTAATATTTTCTATAAAGTACAAACCAATACACTGTGAATTATTAACCACAGTCATATTTTTTAATAAGCTGAATGAAAAAAATGCTTCCGAGTATTATTTGTCTCACCCAAAAGTTGTAAAAGTTTGAAGAATATTCTAATTAGTTTTGACGTTCAATGTAATCTGCAAAATCCAAAAACTGACACCAAGTAAAATCCGGTTCACTTGCACATGTAAAAATTGCACATTACGGTATACTCGTTTTTGTACGAGAGTGTACAAATTACACAGGAGTGTCTGAGTGAACTTGTGTGAATATGTGCCTTTGGCAGAGCTAACAGCTGAGGGGAGAGGTCGCCAGACAGGTCAGGGGGGTGGAAATGTTGGGTGATGGGGGGAGAGAGGAATCGGAGGTGTTCGAGGGGGACGTGTTACAACCAATTAGCGGCGAGGCATTATTGTCACGTGACTGTCAGCGAACGGATCGACGCCTTTTCAGAACAGGTCTGAAAAATAACATAAATAGCACACTACGTTCGAATTTGAAAAGAAAATTATTCTAGTTTTGGTACGCGACTGGGTTTAACGTCGCATGCTTTCATTCAAAACTTTCGGAAAATTATTTTTATCTACATAGATGTAAACTGTTTTATAATATATATATATTGTATAGGAGTTTCAACAGTTCAGGGCTTGACTGCAAGACTTTTTCATTTATTCATTTTTATTATTTTATATCTTGCTACATACGTACATAGCAATCCCATGAGTTATGAAACTCATTTTCATACAAGAAAAAATTACAATACACAAGTGATACAAAAAAATGTTCAAAACATAAGTGTAAATAAAACTACAACAAAAATAAGAGACTCGGATATACGATAACGTACAAATATTACAAAATGCAGACGATGGACTGATTTATATTGCAGCTGATAAATATTAGAAAACAATCAACAAGAAAAATAGTTATTCAGATGCTGCATCGGAATGGCTCAAACTAAATAAATTTAAAGTAAATGTTAATAAGGCAAAATAGGTTAAATAGGCATTAAGAGTATACACGAAGACACAGAGGAATATATTAATGAATAAATAAAAAAAAACTGAATAAATTATATACCTACGACTCATTATGGAGTTTCTGAATAAAAAATACAGACTTTAACAGTATGATAAAGTTGTAATATTTTCGGGATCACCCCTTCAACTAATCGAAATCGGGAACTTTATGGATTCCAAGTAAATGTCTACCTTGCTAAAGTGCGAAAACGTATGAAAAACTCCCTCAAATTCGAATGATTTGAAAAACAAATAAACTCTGAGGCTTTCACAAAAGCGGTTCACGCAATAATCGATCCCACTGCAGAGCGAGATGTGGGAGAACGCGAATCTAAATCGAACGATTTGAAAAATAACTCCGCTGATGAAATTATAGTATTAATATATAGATATTCCAAAATTGAAATTCTAAAATAGTAATAATGTTTATATCAGATAATACAATATAATTTTATCACCACACTTCAATTATTGTTCGAATATTTCTTTTCTTTGTAAAGATGAAAAAAATACAAATACTACATTAGTATAAATACCCCTGGTATATCCTGGTTATGGAGGATGTTATATATATAAGATGTATGTATAGTATTGCCGGGAATAATGATTAAACTTGGGTTGGCGAAATGAAAAAAAAAACATGAACAACTTCGATCTTTGATAGAGGACCGAGGGTAGCGTGGAATGTTTCCATACGCTGTCAGTATCCAAAAGCGCAACGTTGAGACCACGAACGAATCAAAAATCAACAAAAAATGTTTGACGGTTCACCCTACTGAACCCCCGCTCTTTACAGTAGCTACAAACTAACAACCCAGCAATATGTTGGCTATCTACAGAAAAAAAGTGCTGATGCCTTTCCGACAACTTATTTGCATGAAGAAAAATTTTTGACCCTCGTCAACAAAATACATAAACATTGGGGCAGCCTGCATGGGGGATCGGATCATGAGATTAAACTTTGATACATTGACCCCGAAATGAAAAATCATTACAAATCATTGCTCTCATTCAGGCAAAAAGGGCGTTTATTCATTTATTAAAATCTGATTTATTTCGGAAGCTTTAAGCTCCGTGTCCGCTTAGCTAGTTGTAATAAGAGTAGGTACCTACTAAAGAATTTCGCTACTTATCTTCAAATTTTCTTCTTGTATAAACTTTAATCTAAAAGGGATTCAAATAACGGTCTAAAAAAGGATTAAATTTTCGAAAAGCTTAGTACTTACTCGCATTACTTCGTTATTTCAACAATTATAACTATTTATATTTTAAATATTTTATGTTGTTAATATTAATATTTTATTTTATATAGATATATAATAATGATCTTATTTGAATTTTTAAAATAATTAATTGCATTATTGACTCGCGTTCTTTATTGCAACTCATTCCGTTCAACATTCCTTGCCATAAACAATAAATTGCCTTTCCTCAATAAACAGTCTACTAATTATGAGTACCATTCTCCAGAATGTCGAGATTTGTTAACTCAAGCCAGGGCCTTAAAATTTTTAGTACTGGTGTCAATGACTTTCGTAGGGCTTTACGAAATTAGAACTTTAAAATTATCATTTAGAATGTCTAAAATCATGCATTCTACTAAAACTATGTTCAGGCTTTGACTTGAATGTTCTCTCAAATGTATATTTTTGTTCTCTTTTTGACATTGCTTCATTCTTGTATTTTGTATGTGCTGTAACTGTGCTTTTTCTGTAACTCTTGTTTATTTCATTTCATGTATTTTGTGTAATTGAACATTGGTCCGTAAATAAATAAATAAATAAATATATAAGTACCTAAACTGGAAGCTAATAATAACAAGATTTTGAAAGAAAAGCACCCGATCGTCAAACTACTAGAAAGTAGTTTCCCGGAACTTTTCTGTTTTATTTTGTAACTTTCTTTAAAGTCAATATAAAATAGAACATAAATAACCAAACGAATTAATTGACACGTACATTTTAATTTTCCTTCCTAACACCCGCTCTCTGAACATTTCAAGCGCAGCTGCAGACATGCCGAAAAGCAAAGTTCATTAAAGTAAGGTAATGGTTTGCAGTGCAGTACATTGTGGGACCTTTCTACGCAGTGTCTGAAGTAGCGAGTGAAATGGTCGTTCCTTTCCGGACCGTTAGAGAGCGGGTTTATTCTTAAAGAATTTGAAAACTTATTTAATAAATTGTGTTCGTTACCTACTATTTACAAGGATTTTACCGAAAAAAACATGGTAGGTTACTAAAAACCGTGGAAGATCTTTGTAATTAACGCTTAACCTTTACGTACCTGTTGTTAAAAATTTAACGTACGAACCGAATGAGGGTCAGTGAGGTCCCCCAAAAAATCGCGAGGCGACCGTGATTGAATAGTTTTTCTCGGACTACCTATATATATTTTTTTCTATTGTACGATATATTACTCATCTATTTACATATACAGTCGAAGATTTCTTATTTTAACATTCTAAATATTTTGGAAGAAAAGTACACAATAAGGTTATTTAAAGAGGGATCAGATATATGTGCTATTTCAGAAATTTCGTTCAATAGCACCATTCCTCTTATCATGTTTTACTGTGCTAGAACATCTCTTCTGCATAGTATCTTGAACAAATCATGGTGATGACTACGGTTAAATTTTTCAGGCACATATAAGCCAGAGCATTCCAAAAGAAATGGGCTCTCAATAAAGTTATCGAGTGCGATGTATAAAACAACTTAGATTTTGCACAAAACTCTCGCTTGGGGTAAGCGTATTATCCTCCATCAGAATGGGAGTGTTAAAACTCAGCCTGTCGAGTTCATTGATAAATTACTGACAATATTTATTATATAGCAGGAATTTGCTTTCAGAAGCGGTCAACACTGTCGAACGATGATCTATTGAGTCATGAAGTGATAAGGATATAACATTACTGCTTATGTCTCATAAGCTCTTGAACGGTGTATTATTAATACCTGACCTCATTGCCGAAATATGATTTTATGTCCCTGTTAATTGCACGCGAGGTCGCCAACACAGGCTTCTGTTTTTTTCCAGTTGCAGAACTAACATACCATTGCCTCTGGGAATACTTACTAGGTTAATTATTACTATTATTATTACTTATTACTTTATACATAATTTTATTTACTTATTATTATTTACCTATTTTTATTATTATGTACTTATTAGTATTTACTTATTAATATTTACGTAATATTATATGTGTATTATTATATGCTTATTACTATTTACTGATTATTTTTTACTTATTATTATTATTTAATTTTTTATTATTTATTCACTATTATTTACTTATTAATATTTACTTATTTTTATTCATGTTTTATTAATATTTACTTAATATTATATGCTTATTAATATTTACTGATTATTATTATTTAATTTTTATTATTTATATACTATTACTTACTTTTTAATATTTACCAATTTTTATTCGTGTATTATTATTTATTTATTACTATTTACTGATTATCTCAAAACAGGATTGTCCTAGTGAGATGAGTGGTAAATGTTTTTGTTTTTATATTTAAATTTAAGAATAAATAAATTAACTGCCTCTCAGAAAATGTGGATATTTTCCACATTACCTACAGCAAAATTAAGCAGGAAGTAACTATATGTAAACTATATTTTTGTGAATTTTATCGTTTTTGCATTGTATTGGCGTATTCAACTATTTTCTCAAAAATTAATAATGAAGAATTGAAAAGCGTTTTATGCCAGAAATGTCTAGATCAAACCAACTAAATTCAGCACGCTCCATCAATTCCATCACAAGAAATTGAGTTTTTTAAATAAAAATCCAACTGTTTCGATAGCTCTGAAAGAATCCCAATTCTGGGCTGGCGGCGAAGTTAATATGGAAAACCAGATGAGAAAAAAAGGTGAAGGAAGGACTGAAGAGAAACAGGAGTACACCACGGAAATTAAATAAGCCTACCTTGCTCTTACATATCCCCTAGCACTTATTTCACTACTAATCCAGAATCGGCCAGATGCTCCGGTCGCGGCGTTAAACACCCTTTGTTCTTGCGCGACGAGTGGTAGAGATCAAACTGGCTTCGGCTCTTTCTTTTTCCAGTGACAATAGGAATCGGATCGGGTAGGGAGGGGTGGGTAGTAGACAATTATGCATTTATGATGACAAAACACCAACTGTCAAAATATTATGTTTGTTACTTATTTTCATTTCTTCATTAGGAATAGTGTTGCCACTCGTACGAAAACGGTAGTATGAAATTATTATCTCACAGCAGATCTACAATACGTCGTAAGCAATATTAATGTACTACAGCGAATCTTGAGTTGAATTTTCTTCAAAGTTTGCTTGTATAAATAGGAGCTACCATAAACTGATGTCTTTAACGCCAAGTTACGCAAAGTTTCACAATATAATCGCAAACAACGTAGGTAACTATGTATATTCCACAGAAGATAGTGTATCGATAGAACTAACGGCCGCACAGTGAATGAACACAATTCCACAGATATTTATCTTGTTTTTGCTCCCCAGTTGATAACTCTTTGACAGGGGATAAACTTCTTAAAGATGAACCAAAATCTAGTAATGTACGAAGTTTCGTGCCAACAAAAACGATAACCGTGCCACCAAAATCCACAAAGTAAAAAGGTTTAACCTAACGTATATACGAAATTATCGGGTGTTTTTTAGGACTAATGCCCCTGTATTAGGGAGTCTGTTTTAGTATCAAGTTTGTAAGTATCTTGTCCGGAGAATGTCTTAAGTTTTGCTCCAAATAGTGGAGACAACTATTTTCTTTCATGAATGAATTTCTCTCATGGTTTTCTATTATGGTTTTCTATTATGCGATCTAACGGCCAAAACCGAGTTTATTGTGAAAAAGGCGAAGAAAATAGCGGTTAATGCCAGTTATTTATTTTCAAAATCGTGAAAAGACCCAAATAAGAGTCCATTCAATAGAAATACCGAACTTTGGGACGGAATGATAAAATTATTTTCATGGAAAACGGTTGGTTATTTGATCAAAGTTTCTCTTTCAAACACAACATGAAAATTCTAGGCTAAGTGGGTGCAAATGTTCCTCAAATTCTAAAGGCTTTCAGAAAATCAAATGACAATCTTCTTTTAACAAGAGGCCTTTGCTTAAGTCCTTACATAGAATTTACTGATGTTGGCAATCAAAAGGCCAACTAAAAACTCGTATTTTATTAAATACTAAAATAATTGGTTTTCATTACCTTTTCTGGATTTTTAATCAAACATTATTATGCCGACAAGTTTCATAAACTCATCATTGTAATGTAAATATAAAACATGTTTTTTAAATATTTAATCATTGAAGAAGATGATATTAAAAAAACTTTACTGAAACATTATACAAAAAAAAGACACGAAAAAAAACGGTAACAGCCGCAATTGGAGAACCGAACTCGGCACCTCTGTCTTACCGGGACAATACCACTGAGCTAATAAGACCTGTTAAAAGAAACGGCCGCGCAGCCTGTTTCATACTAAAACTAATTTTGGATTTGAAACCAAAATATCTACCCAAACGGAATTATAATTTAATATTTTTCTTACTAAATATCTAGTACGGATTTTATTTATTTCTGTTTTATATTATGAAAAATATGATATTTTAGAAATCGATTTTTCATGATTTTAGAGGCAACTTTGGAAATTATTTCCGGGTTAATGGATTTTTTTTAATTGTCATTTTTTCTATGTAAATATGATTATATAAAATAAAAAAATAAAATAAAATAAAAATATGTCTTTAAAAAAAAAACGTTTGTTTGGGTAGACATTTAAAATTATTTACGGCAATTTTGTATTCCAATGTAAATTAGTCGGTTATAATTTAAATTTAAGCCCATCGTATTGTTGACATTTTTTAATTTCTAGTTTTATATATCATTATGTTTTAATAGTGTTAATTATACTGTTATTCTTTAATACTATTATTTTAGTATTATTATTTTTGAAAATTTTATTATTTAAAATTTTTAAATTATTATTATTATTTTAATATTTTTGTCACCATTATAACCCCCAAATAATGGCTACAGTTGTCTCTAAAATCGTGAATAATCGTTTTATTTAATGGCATATATTTCATAACTTAAAACAAAAACTTCAAATCTGTACTAGATATTTTCTATACCTTTTTATAAAAAAAAGATTACTCGGTTTTGGTGAGAACTTTTGCCTCAAAATTTAGTTTTGTATGAAACAGGACGCGCAGCCGTTCCTCTTAAGCATTATTTTTTATTTATTTATTTATTATTATTTTTTATTTTTTTATTTTTTGAATTAACGCCATCTGTGAGCGCAAATCACCTTTTGTTTAAACTTATTAAAAAAAAAAATTCCTTCCAAAAACAAATACGTACGAGTATGTATTGGAAATCATTCGGAATGATAGAAAAAAACCTTTTGGTTGTTTAAAGAGGTAAACGTTAAGTTTTTTACCGACTTGAATGACAAGGGTGAAATTTTTAGGAACCTTGATACGATAATATCGTTGCCAGAAGTTTACGGACTAGTTTCAGGTCGCATATAGATATAGTGAAATAGTCCCGAAAGTTGAGATCAATCTTCAAACAGAATCGCCCAGAAGCGTGGGCGATATCTCATTCTATATGAGGAAATAGAATTTGGAATATATGGCCTGATAAGGTAACTTTACTGTTCATTCCTCCTTTGACGATTTCTAGCATTTCCCCGTATTTTAATGTTACCGTAGAGCCCTACGTTGTGATGTTATTATTTGCATTCCAACAACTATATAATGAACTTAAGCTCCTCTACCTATGAACCTCATTATCAGAGATGTCTTTATGGTTTTATTTATTAAATACTAGCTGAAATACCCGGCGTTGTCCGGGGTTTGAATGGTTTGGAGAAAAGTTTGAGGATTATTATGTGTTACCCACACCCCTACCCCTACCCCCACGTATCTAAAACTGTAATTTTAAAAATGTGTTCTGAAAAATTAAAAAAAAAACATTAATATTAAAATTACATACCATTTATACTTCAGCCACTAACCTTCTAATAAATGAAATAAGAATAAAATAGTAACTGCAGTATCATGAAATGTGCGGTTTTGTCTGATATTGTGTCCTTTGGGTGCAAAATCATATCTTCCCAAGCTAAAACTTTATAATATAACGTTTTTACCTAGAGTGACCTGCCAAGTATGTTTCTATATAGGTTTGTACATAATAAGATAAACCAGGTGATTTTTCACAAAAAAGCGCTATTTAAATCATCCAATTATTATTTTTTATTTTTTTATTTTTTTGTTTTATTTTTTTATTTTATTTATTTTATTTATTTTTTTTATTTTTTTTTTATTTTTTTATTATTATTTTTTTTTCTATATATTTTTTACATTTAATGTAAATCAAATTTAATAATGTTATTATTAAGTTCTGCAAGTATTTTTAGTTGTTATTATTGTGACAGCGTTTAAGGCCATTTTTAAACTGTCTACCATTTTCAATTTGTCATTATTTTATTTTTCTTTTTTTTAATATTTTATTATTATGGAAAGCCTAGTTCGGAAATATAAAATAAAAGTATATTCAATTTAAAATCATTATTGATGTATTCAGCATCTATATTGCCTTCGTAAGTAAAAATACAGTATGTGTCAAATTGACAATTTTAAAGAAATTAATTTAAACTTTATGATTACCATTTATTTAAAAAAAATCATTTTCAAGATATAATTTCTATTTATGTTTAATCCTACAATAAATAAAACGTCTAAAACAAGAGTTTAAATCAATTTCTGCAAAACAATTTGACAAACTCCTTTTTTACTTGAAGTGTATTGTAACATAATACTTGTAATATGATTACATTGAGATTCGTAGAGTGATTACTAGCTTTGAAATACCAAATAGGGATTGAATAATTAAAGTTTAGTTAATTGGTTTAAATTATTAAGCTATTGACTAACGAACAAACATACCATTTCTCCGCATAGGTTAATCATCGAATGGCGTCCTTGGCTGCGAAAGTGAAGTAGAGATAATCTACAGATGAGATGGATTGACGCCTTTAAAGAACTACCAGTTACGGATAAGGGGGAATCGTCAAGATGACGTTAGTGACAGAATTTGAAGGAGGGCCGTGTTCAAAGCTGGAAAAGCTCTGAAAGAAAATTAACATGTGCAAACATAGTGTAATCTTTCAGGGTTTTTACCTGTCACGGGTGGTTGGCCATCGTTTCAATGGAAAGAGGAAAGGAAGGCGTATTTACTAGCAACAAGTCACTCAAGTCATATTTTAAGACAGTTCAGCCTAAGAATAGATGTGAGGTTAATTGGCGAGGAAGATATTCCTAGATCTGGCTTCATAGAAAAGATGACATTAGAAACCTCCTAGCTACCCGCCCCACGTCCAGAAAATCTTTTTAGACTGAATGTGAAAGTCTGCTTCTATTACAAAACTCCCAAGAAAAGTAGTGGCCAACTCACTGCCAGATTTTGGACGTGAAAAACGAGCATTTTGTTGTGGACCCAACTATTAAACTGCCAGGGTTCCCTCTCCCTCGGAAGACGTGGACCTCACTAAGACGCATCCATTACAATCACAGCCGTTGATTCTTAAATGGGGCCTGAAGGATTCAGAACCATGTGAATGTGGATAAATTCAAACAAGGCATCGAATAAAAATGTTCCCTTCATCAGTTTCGTTGCGCTAAACCAAGTTACTCCCGATGCCGTCGACTGGCTGAATAACCTCAGCATCTCGCCATGACCCCCACCAACTCTCATCCACCATACAAAGAAGAAGAATAATAGAAAAGATAACATTTTTTAATCCTTTTTTTTTATAATGGCAACGTGACATGATACACGCGAGATTCCCGTCACCCGATCCGTTACTCACTCTAAAAAACATTCGAAATAATTCTTGAAATAAATTCCACACCGACGTAAATTCCATTTTTCCATTTAAATAAAGCATTTTAATATACGGGCCATAAAGTGTGTCAGCCCGCCCGCGTTTCCCACATATCGGGTAATTTTCCCTCCCCGCGTACGTTTGTGGGGAAACTCCGTAACAGATATGTAATATGCGGCAACATTACACTCAGCAGAATGATATGGAATTCCCACAGCGGCAATCGTCTTGGACTTTTATAACACTACTTTATATGTAAATGAGGTACATCGCGTAAAAACAAATTGCAACATCTTTTAAGTGTATGAAATAAAAAGACGTCGAAAAAGTTTTCTTGTTTATTGCTTTGTCTTGCCGCTGGAAGTTATTCAAATACGTTTTCTTAATTTTAACTGGGAATAAAGCGAGTTTTAGAAGTTAGGAGAGCGATAAATTCTCCGCTATAACAACGAAATATTAACGTCGTTTTTATTTTTGATTATACAATTTGTAGAAAGGAACTGAAACACGTTTATTGTTTGTATCTGTAAACAGAAATAGCCACAAGAACGGTCGCTTTCAACATTCGAAACTGAACTAACTGAGTGAAATAAAAAATTGCGCTTAGTGGAAGATTTGGCCAAGACAGGCTCAGTTTCAATTCTTTGTCATTTTCGGACAGGGTCTTTGCGCAATTTCGATCGTGAATAATAAAATTACGACTTAAAATAATAATAACGATTGTATTCATTGTGAATACAGATTTTTTTAATGTTGTTTCTGATACGTTATCATTGAAGCTATGCTTTTGATTTGCTTAAAACTACGCACACGTTACTCTATGGGTTCAACATAGTTACATAATACACTCAAATAGATAAGCAGAAAAAAAATTATAAACTAAATTGTAACGACTGTTCCTCCTTTTATATTGGAAAAAACAAGCCGTAATTTCGACATTAGAATCAAAGAACACTTAAGATGTCTTAAAAATAATAATTTTTCTGAAATCGCTATTCAAATTATCTCAAATAATCACAGTTTTGATAAAAATAAAGGATCAATATTATTCACATTAATAGTAAAAGTAAACCCTCAGATAATTTATAAGCATCACAAATTAAGAAATCCCTCAATAATAATGAGTCTATTATTAATAATAATAAAAAATCTTACAGCCTCATTTTAAATATGTTTCCTTTCACCCCTCCCTCAATCTCTATCTCTTCCCCCACTCTTGACTAATCCCTAGACACGTCCCCCACCCCCAATGTGCCGTTTACTATGTATGTTCTTCCATAATTTTGTAATATTGTTGAATATACACTTGTCCTGACGATGGAACGGTTTTGACGAAACCGGTAGGCGTGTAAAAAAAATATGGTTACAACAAAGTTTGAGTGTTTCATTTGAAAAAAAAATACGCACCGTGGTCGCCTTGGTGTCGTGGAAACTGATTAGCCAAAGTGGCCAAAAATGTACCAGAGAGAAATGGTTGGTAGTAATTGTTAGAGACATTCTCAAAAACCGCACTTTGATGCCATAAATACTTTTAGGTTTTGGTTTTTTATAAAATTTACATTGACTCAAGTAAATGGGTATGCAATAAAAATACTAAACCATTGGTCTTTCTACGAAAAGATTTTGATGGATGATGTGTATAAGATATCCACTCATTTGGAGTGCGAAAAAAAACCACGATAATAGACGAATATTATATGAATTATTTCGTACACATTATTTAAGGGGGAAGACTCAAATAAGGCGCTAAACGTCACTTCGCAGTATGCTAACGTAAGCAATACAACACAAAATTTATCTGCAACTTCTTAACAGAAAGTTACGAAAGTGTCTAAGGTTTTCAGTGACGTAAATTCTTAAACTGTAATCTTTTATATTATATATGAAACACCTACAGTAATTTTAAGTAAAACGCTCGACAGTGCCTTCGCCGTTATGTTAACTGCACACATTACAAACATATTTAATCAAAATCCTTCCACAATCTCAGAGTAAATAAGATCAAGAACCAAAACCGTTTATTAAAAATAATTCAGTAAATTTAGATTTTCACTGTAATTCCCTCAAAGTTCAGGCATTTTTAAATTCAGTTCCGTCATACAAAAAACGTATGACAATTTCTGGCCCGCGCGATTGTTGATAAAACGTTTTATTTCGCCGGAGTAAATCAGTTGTGAGAAGTCCTTCAGAGCGAGCGGACGTCGATTTGAAATTCGATATTTCTGTCTGTTTTATGACGAATAGCTGGGAAGAGAGGTGTTAAACTGCCACCGGAATGTAGGAATTACGTATTTTCGATTTTTTTTGTTATAATCACATTTCTTTGCAACGTTCTTTAAGATGGTCCAAAAAGTGATTAATTTATTATACGGCACAATATAAAAGACCTGCGCACTGGAAAAAAACTGACGGACGTGGTACAGATCTACAAGATTAGATCTTTGCAGGCGGTCAACAGCAAAACTAATGAATGAACGAATTATTTTTAAAATCTTAACATTTTTTGTGCCCATATAATTTACAATCTTGACGCCCCTGACTGCATATATAAGTATGCCGATCTGTGCCTATCAAAATCCATAGTTTTAGCGGCTGTTTTGAATTTCTAGATATTCACACCGATTTGGTTAGAAAGCAGCGTAAGTCATGTTAGGGGGGTGCTGAAGTCAAATTTAATGTCAACCTGAGTAATTTCGATGGTCATTTTTAATTTTGAGTTCTCTACCGATTTGGTTCAAAATCGGAATTAAAGTGTTTGGAAGTGAACTGAAATCAAATGCGAAGAATGATAACAAAGAATGTTTTTCTTCATTTCAAATTGTAGAATCTTTATCCTACTTTAAAAAAATATTATCCTTCACCGAAAAATTACCCCTTAATTAATAATTTTAAAAAAAATAGCGAAGTTTGTTTTTTTTATTTCTCGCCATTTTTTTAGTGTTTAACCAATTTTGACAGTGAAGGGGTAATTTTTCGGTGAAGGTTAATTAATATTTTTTAAAGTAGGCTAAAGATTCTACAATTTGAAATGAAGAAAAATATTCTATGTTATCATAATAACATAGAATGTTTTTCTTTATTTAGAACACCTGTATTTCGGACGATATTAGGTCCTTGGAGACCAATTTGTTTTCAAATTGTACCATCTTTAGTCTACTTTAAAAACGATAGATTAACCTTTACCGAAAAATTACTCCTTCACTGTCAAAATTGACCAAACCACTAAAAAATTGCGAAGAATGACAACTTACAAAAAATTTGAATAATTTAGAACCGCTGTATCTCGGACATTATTAAATCGTTAGAAACGTATTTGATTTCAAATTATAGCATATTTGGTCTACTTTGCTTGAGGGAGGGGCAAGGGGAAGATAGGAGACTTTTGTGAAAATACTCCCTGTTATAGGTATTATTCACCGGCAAAATATCAGTTTTTCTTATTGCCTTCATTGACTTGGTGAATTGTATTCAAGCTTATTGTGTGCGTCTGGAGTGGGTTGTAAATCATCGTTATCTACCTATGTTATATTTTTACTGCTGTTTAGTATACAATATTGAAGGGCGTTTCTAAATCCCAAAAATTATCAAAAGACAAATAATTCTAATTCCCGATTAATAAACGGGATCTAATTCACATCCTCCATCTTGGTTCCCAATTCAAATGTAATAGTAGAATTACTTAACCATTAATAAAAACCAAAGCCACTAATAGAATAGCCATATAAAAAAGCATCCAATTCATTTCAACCACTTTGAATCCCCTAGTGGACAATCGAAAAACGGATTCCTTGATTCAAAATCCATGAAAATAATTCCCTGTGTCAAAAAGCTGTGCTTATAAGTATTTCTGAGCAGTTGGTCCACGTTACCCATTTCTATAATATTTCCGAAGCTAAAAAAAAGATTATGCTGTGAAGAAATAAATATGTAAATAGTAACAAAACAAATTTTTTGTAAAGGGGAGGCACTTTGTATGGCTACTGACAATAATTAATATATTATATATAAATTGAAAAAAACATATTCTCATCAGTTACCCTATCCTATTACCAACAGATGCTAAGTTAAGTCTGTCAAGCTTCTATTTATTTATTTTTATACAGCGAATAAACGAAAAAATATAGAGCAAATGTTTTTTGTTTCGTATTGCATCAATACGCTGAACATTTTTTTTAATCCGCCGTGGTCTACATTATCCACATTTCCCCAATCCTGCTGCCGGATCGCGGTGGTCCGTGGTTTTAAGTTTGAGGCCTAAAATTCCTAACGGCGGTGAATACGCGGTCTTATACTGGACCCTTAAATATAAACAATATCTTAACGTTTATTTTATATCTATTTACTTTTTATAACTTATTGAATTTTGTAAACCTCATTGTAATATTTAATCATTGAAGAAGATAATTTTAACACATCCCAAATGATCCACGAAACCGAAAAAACAACAGAGATTAAAAAGATTTCAGTCACATCTGGGACTCGAACCCAGGACCTCTACCTATCCGGGGTAACTGCTTAACCATCTTAGCTAATGAGACCAGTTCAATTTACGCCATTTACACCGATATCATTAACATTAAATTGAAAATAACCAATTAACACGAAACAAAAAAAAATCGGTCTTGGCGAGTATTAGAAAATATATTAAATTACAGAGTTCTTAATAATAAACAAGTACCAAATCTGCAAATAATACTAATAAAGTATTTGGATGACATATTATATTATTTTTTATTATTTCTGTATTAGCCCTATTTACGATATTCAAGGTTTTCTAAGGAAACATTGTTTGATTTGAATATAAGTCCTTGTGATAAGACCGCCAGACTTAATATTATTAAACGTTAAGTTCTAAATCGTTATTTTCGTGAATTCTATATTAAATTTTACCGAGATTTTAGGTTATGCGTAACTTTCGCGTGTAAATTCATATTAATCTACCAAATAACATAAAATATTATGTAGTTCATGCGTACTTATACCCATTTCAGAACGGGGTGGTGCTTACGTAAGGATTAATGCTTCTGGTTTCTACCTATTTCACAAGGATCTGCTTAAGAGCTTTCAGCAAAGTAAATTGGTATTACATGAGGATAAAACATTCCACCTATTTCGAAAAATTGTATTTTCACGGTGGAACAGTATTTAAAATATAAAATGTGTTTTTTGGCATACCTACTTACAGGTAGGTTCCTCTAAAGCCCATTTTCGCATAATATTGTTATTATAAGGTTTAGGTTTTTTGGCTGTTAAAATAACAGTTCAAGGAAGCGGAACGTGTGATAGTAATGAAGTACCACGAACAAAAATATTAGTTTGAAATTTCAGCAGCAAAGAGTTGCGCAAGTATCGAGAGTTTCTGCTCTCCACGGGGTGAAATTTCAGCAGCAAAGAGTTGCACAAGTATCGAGAGTTTCTGCTACTACACGGGTGAAATTTCAGCACAGTATTTTTAAACAGGTTGTTACAGTATTACAAAATTTAGAGGCACCTCGGGGGAAGGGCTGCCGTGTCCCGCGCAGTGCACCCGCGCCCCGGTATTGTTGGCGAAGTCAAGCTTGTGAGGTGGCTCCACCGCGAACTGCGGGCCTTGCAGCTCTCCGCGCGCCAAGGACACTGCAAAAAAAACAGTTTTTAGTCTGAAATCAAACACTTTTTTTTAAATATTGAGACTAAAACATAACATAGACCACAAAGCAAATAATACATATTACTAACAAGTAAAGGGGAGAAACCAAAATTAAGGGGGCGAGGGACGAGGTAGACGTGCCATCAATTTAAGTAAGAGATCATATAAATAAAAGGGTTCGGCTTGTTCTAAAAACAGAATACTTTATTACTACAGAATACTATTTAATACAGAGTATTTAGTTTGACCCTTTAATAAATCCAAAACGAACGTGGACGGCAGTGATCTAGGATGGTGCCGAAATGGGTGTCACGTAACCTTTGCCCCCCGCCGTCCAAATTGTACGTTAAGGTAAGTCTCTAAAAAAACAGTAAAAAATAACCATAAAGTACAGAGCATTATCCTACATCCTAACTAGTTCTGACGGAATAAAGACTTATTAACCACTAAAATACCTACAATAACCGCCCTACTCATACAAACGTACGTGATACGGCCGCTATATTATCGGCCGAACGCAACAAGCCGTATCCGGTAAGTTCAAATATAAAAAAAAAACTATACCCGAAACCCATAAAACAAGTTTGTTCCTGCGTCATCTCGTTTAGTATTTCGAGGTCAGCCAACGGATGTGTTCGGGTATTTTCGTCTTTCCCATACGAGTTACATCACTGGTCAGTGGTACGCTACATAAAACTCGACGTTTTTTTACCTACTTTTTGAATAATAACCCAAAGGTAGGGCGGTTAAGCAGAGAATTCCAACTAACCGAATCCAGTTGGACTATAACATCCCCAATTTGTGTGTCAAATGTTGTGGAGAGGGGAAGGATATATATATATATAAAATTTTGGACCACCCTAATATATATATTAGGGTGGTCCAAAATTTTTTTTTATTATTTTTCATCTGACCGCTCCGTGAATTTGTTACATGTATTCATAGTAATAACATAGTAAAATTTCAGCGAGATGGCTCAAGTAAAAAGGGGTGCTCAATCGAGTGTTGTTTTTGAAATTTTTATGTAAAATGCTTAATTTGTACTTTTAATATATTATAATAAAACTAATATAAAACTTTTTTCCACTTAATTTTATTTGACTGTAACCAGGTTCAGCCTGTCAAGACCATCTTCAGGCTTATATACACAAATATGGGGGAGGGTAAGAGGGGTGGTCTACAAGGATTTTATTCGAATATGTGGGTTTTCTTACAATTGTTACTAAGTGGTCTTTGGCTGTCTTTTCTGCTGGTTTTTTCCACTAGGCATAATTACCTCGGACTTGTAGCTTTACTTCAATATTGTTTGGGAAAAACCTTAAAAGTAATAACCATTATTAATGACCTGGAATAATTATAAAAAATACCATTCAAGAGGAGATCCGAAAGTTTCGAATCCCACCGCTAGATCGTTCATGGTTAGTTAAACGACCTTTAGAGTGCTAGCGTCGCCACGCAGCCATAAGAAAGTAGAGCGCCTTCCGATTCTTGTCTCTGGTAATGGTTGTGAAAAACTATTAGGAGTACCTAAACTTACTGCAGGAACGGGGGAACAAATATCTAATGCTGTTTTTGACACAATGCAACAGTGGAATGTCACAAATAAAGTCCGGGCTATAAGTTTTGACACTACTGCTTCTAACACCGGTGCCAAAAAGGAAGCTTGCACTCTTTAAGAAGGAAAGACAGGATGTGATCTTTTGTGGCTTGCTTGTCGTCATCACATATTTGAAATAATGCTTTCAAAAATATTTACTCTTTGTTTTGGGCCATCAAGCTCTCCTCAAATCCCACTTTTCAAAAGATTCAGCGATATTTGGGAAACATTACCGAAGGGGGACTATGATTGTCTTGACCTCGATAAGAACGCAGAACAGTTCGCTGAAAATACTGTTGAGAGTCTTACAACCGCTCTATCTAGAGATAATCAAGTTCGTGATGATTACGAAGAGCTAATAAAGCTCACCATGATTGTTTTGAACAAACCTCCTACGAAGATACATTGGCGCGCTCCAGGTCCGATTCATCATGCTCGTTGGATGGCGAAATTGCTGTATGCTTTGAAGATTTTTCTCTTTAGAAATAATTTGCAAGCATTTAAACTAACCAAGAGAGAAGAAAAACAAATTGTTCGATTTGTTAGTTTTGGTGTGCTCATCCACACCAAAGTTTGGATCGAAGCGCCTTTGGCAGCAGATGCGCCAGTAAATGACTTACTACTTTGGAAGAGCTTAAAATTGTACGAATCCATTGATTCATAAATCAGTATAGCAGCTAGGGATGTCTTAGAGCGTCACTTATGGTATTTGTCAGATGAACTACTTGCATTTGCCTTGTTTTCTGACAAGCTGTCTGATGCTGAGAAACAGGCCATTGTTCAAAAAATAAATTCTGATGTCGGTAATCGTTCAGTACGAGGTGACTCTGCTAAGCTTTCCTCAGAGGTTACATTAGATGCTTTTGCAACACAAAGAACGTTGAAAACACTCTTAGTTCTTGAAATCAAGGACTCTTTCTTGCAATTACCTCCTGAGACTTGGAATGACAATGCTGATTACCTTCAAGGCAAAAGCTGCGTCACAAATTTGCGTGTTGTTAATGATACAGCGGAGAGAGGAGTTAAACTGTTTGAAGATTACAACACGTTACTCACTAAGACTGAGGAAGAAAAGCAATTTTTACTTCACATCGTTGAACAAAACAGAAAAATCGTTTCCACTGAAACATCCAAAAAGGAGTTAACAAACATAGTTTTGAAAGATTGCGACTAATATTATGTTAAGTATTACTTTGTTACAAAATTTTATTCATATTTAAATAATTTGTATACTTATTTGATTAAAATACTTGTAATATTAATAAACCTTAAATTACGTGTTTTATTTAAAATCCTGAAATTTTGTCAAAAACTTATAATTCGATGAGCACCCCCTTGTATATAAGATAAGGGGCTGAAATTTTTAACACATCATAGGAATGGTAGGTGTAACAAATCAAGGGTACGGCTACACCTATATTTGATTATTTTTTTTTACTATATAGGCCTGGACCACCTTAATATATATATATATATCCTTCCCCTCTCCACAACCTTCCCGACCTTCCTCTATATATAAGAGGAAGGTCGGGATGTACCTGGCTATTGAGAATTGGTAAATTACACGATTCCTAATAGTGGTCTCTCAGCAGGGTAACACTGAAAGTATCTAAAATAAAATAATTACATATAACCAAACATTGTAGAATAGATAAAACGTTCAGCCTTTTATGTTTTCCATATATTGAGATGGCAACATACGAATGACTGCCATCTAGCGGCGAGAGTTGTATGGGTTGGTTTTCTCTCACACATTTTGATAGATATTATTTGAAATGTATTATTTTTTTTACGTAAATAAAAATCGAAAATTCTTAAAAATAATGAATTACTTTGCTGTTTTTTTCTTTATACGCAAAAATGGTTATTAGGTTTGTATGAACAGTTTTTACGCCTGTAATGGTTTAGAAAGTCAAACAAATAATTATTTATTATTATTAGAAATTTTCTTGAATCCATTATTTTTAGATCACAATTCTTAACTTTTATTTTTATTCACATATGCTCCAATAAGGTGTTTAAAATATTTTTAAAAACATATTTATTGAAAATATATATCGCTCTTCAAAAATTTTTTTTTTCCTTTTTTATTGAGTACCACCCAAGAGTTCCAACTGCTTTCAACCGTCTGGAACCAGTGAAACTATTGCATTCCCAATTGGGGTATGTTGTGAGGCTGAAAATAGCGGGGAGGGGAAAGAGATAGGAAAGAAGGAACGTGGGGAAGTATCTGCCTTTTCAGATCTGGTCACCAAACACGGCTAAGCAACGTATCTTTTCGGAATGGTGGTCTTTCACCCGGGCGATACTGAGAGTATCTTCCACTCTCGAACGTGGCGAAAATATGTTATATATTATTTTTAATTAATAACTTGTGAAATAAGACAAATTTTACTTGCGCACACCGGAATTTGAAACCACGACTCACCTGCGGTCGTAACCACTCAACCACGGAGACCGTTATACATAATAAACATAATTAATAACAAAATTATCGACAAAACTTAGGAAACTCATTTATTTCTTCAAAAACGTAAGGGATATATTAAATAAATAATAATGCAAATAAAACAACAGAGGCAATTTTACTATACACATACAATCATCTCTATAATACGACATTATCAGTTGGAGTTGTGCCACTATAACTTGCTTGGAGCCTCTAATAAACATTCAGGAATTAATGCTGAAAGTTTCTTTAAGGACAAGAACTGAAATTACTTTTAAGGAGCTGGACGTTCTCAACTTGAAACAATTATCCTTAAAAAACAGCCTATTTCATCAATTTAACAATGTCTATATATTTGAAGAAAGGACAATAATTACTAGAACCCCAAGGCAGTCACATATATAATCCTTGTATCCAAGCCTATAAAACCGCCTATGATTAAAAAAGTTTTAAGTACGACGCCATTAAGCAAATAAATTTTCTACCCAGCACCATTAGAATCATAAAAATCTTTAATTTAATTATTTTTTTATACATCTTATCATGTAGGTAATACATACTATATTTCACAAACGTCATGTACTTAACGAAAAACACTATTGTAAATTATCATCCCATCACAGACGTTACGCCTAGTGGGATGGGCTGTAATGCCGTGGTAATTAAAAGCACAGTATATTCCTCAGGAGTCTCAAGAATAATACTGTGGTTTTACTTAAGTTCGTAGAATATACAACAATACAAAAAAAAATTCAAATTTAAAACAGTAATTGCAAACATTAGGCAAATTTTCTTTAATATTACATCATACATAAATTTCATCTTAACGTTACTTCCAGAAATTCTAACATAACCATGAATATTTTCTCTATTTCTTTATAAACGATATAATTCAAAACATTTTCGAAATACCACAGTTCAATAACACTATAACCCGGACCGCTAGAGGCGCCAGTGTAGCATGTTACCAGTATTTTTACGAAGCTGTACGTATTATCTATTCTACAATAATTGATATAACTATCATTTGTATTGAACAGTAATCAGATATTATGGTATATATAATTATTGTAGAAAATAATATTACCATAACCCAAATGAAACATAAAAACGGAAAAAACCACAGAAAAAAAAATCTGTCGCATCTGGGACTCGAACCCAGGACGTCTGCCTATCCGGGACAACCGCTTAACCAACTTAGATAACGAGACTAGTTCAATTTATGTAATCTTTATCGATATCATATCTCAAATTCAAGATTTGTTAATATTATTCTCCATTTTTAATCCCATATTATAATCCAATGTTATGTTAACATTATTTTCCACAATAATTAAATATTAAAATGAGGTTTTTAAATCTCAATAAAAATAATTCATAATTAAAAAGTGAAGATATTATATATGTCAACGACAGTCTGCATTGTTACAGAAATTCATTACGTTTACAAGGTAACTACTAGTTTAATTTCTGTAAAGTTTAACAAAAAGCAAAGGACTATGTTGTCACCATCGGGAAATGTGTATATTATGAGAAATATATATTTTTAGACTGTCGGAATTCGACAGAAAGCAATATGTCTTCACCGCGGAAACCGTCAAGTCAAATAGAATTTTCCATGACTTCATGGAGACTTACAACACAACACACAATCATCTTTATTTTGAAATCCAGTTAGGAGGAAATACGTTTTCAGATACTACCAACAAATGTATTAAGTTGTCATATTTCAAGGGTATTCTTAGACATCGATTCAAAGCGCTGGGAAAGTGTAGACATTTTTCATATAAAGATTTTAGAAATTATCATTTGGTTAGATAATAATAATAAAGCGATTTTTATCAAAAATCGTTTTAAGGTGATTTAACAGCGGTCGTAAGTAATGCCGATCAATAAAAAAATATTAATATTATGAAAAGGTTACGAGTACAATTGAAATGTCTCGATAAGTAAGTCGTGAGAGCATTTGTCATATTAACTTTGAATACACATTTCTATCAATTGTTACGCATTTGAAGAATGGTGTATTTTTTAAATGGTTTACAATATATAATTGGGCGCACAAAATAAAAGTAACTTGTTCGAATTTATTTTTATTTTTCTCACAAACCGCTTCAAATCTTATTCTCTATGCGTTTAAATGATAAAAATCTTTTTACTAAAACAATATTTTTATTGAACAAAAGTTGAAATATATTATGATGGAGATGACGTTGCGTTGCCATGTAAAATCCAGACCAAAAAGACTTCGGAATGGTAATAATGCAAGAGCTCTTCGCTTGAAAGTTTTTACTGCTATTACATTCAAATTTATGCTTTATGTTAGTGGAAAAACATGCAATAGGGAATGTTGGCGATCAATTTATATGTTGCGTGTAAAATTTTTTTTTTATCTCACATAAAAGCTCCCTCCAAACGACTGAATTACGTAATTTGCTTAAATAGAAGAAAAGCTCCATACCTATTACTTTTGTTATTTTCATTCTGAAGGGTAGTAATTGGTACTTTCCTCCGTATTTTGCGGCCCGACTGTTTAAATAACTAGGAATAAGTTATTATCAACTTCCGTTGTTAAATAAACTATTATTTTAAAATTCTTATCTACCCATTTCTGTCAACATTGATAATCTTGTTCTGTTTTTTTTATTCATCTTTCACATCATCTTAATCTTAATCATGAGCAATTTGCTATTTGATGAAAACCTCCACAATAATCACCTTCTTTGTGAAATGAATTTGTACAATAGATCATGTTCTTAAATATATTGATTATTCATGGCTTCTCTTAGCTTTTTTAACAGATCCATGGATTTCATAAAGCTCCATAACTTACGATAAAAATTACAAACCTACCAGTAATATTGAAAGCATATTTATATTTCGCAGTTAACGTTTTTTTTTCTGTTTTATTGCACTTTATTCTACGTTTTCAAAATTTTCAAGGGTACAACTGATAGACTTCCGATACTATGCATTAATTTGAGGATCATTCTAATACTGATTTTTTTTTTAAATTTTACCACCTTTTTTCTCCAGGTGTTTCAAAGATCATTTTCATTAGGTGCTTCAAAAATCAATTACTTACATTTGCTCTATATTCTCTACCATCCAAACATTTCGCGTTAAATCATTAAATTAATACCCTTTCAACTATCATCTATCCATTTCTTGAAAGCGAAAACGTTTTAGTTCTCCAAAGTTGCCCTTTCAGTTAAGTCTACAATAGCTTTTAGAGCACCTTTGGAATCTGCCCAAGACTCCCAAACAAAATATGAAACTTAATGTATACATGCTTAGTTACAATCATATTGTTTACATGACTGATATTATTTAACAAACGTATTATTTACTTAATTAAAACAATCTATTCATATATCTCGCGCTTATTGATTGTGAAAGCTCTCTGAAGACACGTGTTTTAGTCAATTTACCATTTACTTTTCCCTGACGTCTTGACAGTCATTATTAAAAGACGAAACGACAGTTGCTATCTCTCCAGTCTTCCGACTAGAGATATTTCACTTTGCTGGAATTGTCAGGTGATACAAGAAATGAATTCAAAGTGTTTTGTTATGTTGTCGCTACGTCAAAAATGTCTGTGTGTGCCTAAGGAAATAATATGTGTAAAGATGTATTAGTAAAATTTACCCATGAAATGAATTTCCCGAAACATTTATTGATATAATTAACTTAAAATATCACCTTGCTGTCATTTCAAATATATTAATTAATTGTTTCTAGAGTTTATTTCGGTTATTTAAGAGGAACGGCTGCACAGCCTGTTTCATACAAAACTTAATTTTTGATTTAAGACTGAAATACTAACCTAAACCTAATGATCTTTTTTTTCGTCAAATAGTATAGTAAATATCTAGTACGCATTAGAAGTAATTTATTTATTTTTATTTTAGATTATGAAATATAGGCCATTAAAGAAATTGATTTTTAGCGATTTCAGAAGCATCTTTAACAACTATTTGGGGCCTAACGATGATTTAAAAAAAAGTTTAACCCCATCTAATTTGAAAATATAAAATAAAAAATAAGAAAAATAAGCATTATGGTGGACTTTAAATTAATATAAAAATGACCAATTTACGTTGGAACACAAATTTGCCGTACATATCGTCGCTGCATTTATAATATAGCTTATATGCCGTTTCGTACATTCTGAGATGATCGAGAAAAACTGCTTTAAAAAATAATTGCAGACTAGATTTGAAAAAATATTTTTTATAATTATTAGGCATGCTTTCCAGCTAAACAAATCTATTCTTTTTAGCAAATCTAGTTTTTGCAATTATTTTTTAAAGCAGTTTTTCTCGATCATCTTGGAATGTACGAAACGGCATATAAGCTATATTATATATGCAGCGACGATATGTTAAAATATGGACCCGAAAAACGGTTTTTTTTTTAAATGCTTTGTTTTATATTTTTGTTTACGTAGCAAATATTATTATTTAAAAAACAAAAAAACATAATAAACCCGCAAATAATTTTCTAAGTTACCTACAAAATTATGAAAATTATTTTTATTTCATGGCATATACTTCATAATTTAACACAAAAATAATTAAATACTTCTCACACGTACTAGATATTTACTAATTAAAACCTTTAATTTAAAAAAATTTTGGATTGGTATTTTGCCTCAAATATAAATTAAGTTATGTATGAAACAGGCAGCGCAGCCATTCTTATTAAGGTTTAGAGTTTATTTTGCAAAACTCAATCTCTTATTTTTAATTTTATGCTAATCGTTATGAAATAATTGAAATACGTTTATGGAAGTCCGATACTAGAGTAATCAGTTACTACTATTCGTGGCAGCTATTTCACCTTCCACTGACATCGTCCAACTCTTTGGTAACGTTTGAGCGGGCTTACAATGCTTTTGGAAGGCGATACATCCATACAAATTAAGCTATCTAATTTTATACTGTACATTTTTTAACGAGCGCAGCTGTAAATTTCGATATAGATAACATTTTTCAATTTGGGAAAAGAGAAAAAACGTTCTAAAGCGAAAGCTTTCTCCCTTAATCTAGGATTTATTACAAAAATTTACACGCCTTAACTTGCTCTTTTGTAAGCGAACATTATCTTGAAAAAACCCTCTCTTTTGTATTTTATTTATAAAACCAAACAAAGCCTTATTTACAATGATTTTGTATACAACCTCATTTCGCATCACAGGAACATTTTAAATTATTTTTTGGTGTTATTTATATGGGCTTATTTTTCGTCCTTACTAGACCATTGTCATTGATGAAGTGTCCAATAATTACATTAGCGTATTTTAATGCAGCGGATTATTTCGTCATATAATTGCAACACGATGACCTTCTTGATCAAAAGGTTAAGGTTCTCGGCTCAGGGGTAGTGAGTTCGAAACGTAGCATACGTGAATATGTACCATTCATGAGTGCATCGTTTAAGGTGTATTTAAAAAAAATACATATACTCGATGTATAATGTCGACATGTTCCGAAGTGGTAGAAACAGTATCGCTGGAAAGACAACTATTCAGAATCGAAACGTTCCTTTAAATAGCTTTAACTAGGTTTAGAGACCAGATCTGTTACCCAGATACTTCAAAACCATGCTTTACTTCATCCTTTTTCCTCTTTCCCACTTCCTAAAGCCACACAACATACCCCAATTTGGAATGACATGGTCCCACTGGCTTAATGCAATTAAGCATCTTGTTCGGTATTCATATAAAAAATAACTTACCTTAACAAGGAGATAAGTAATAGTGAAAGATAGAAATTTATAAAGGAAGTTACATAAATGTGTTATAAAATTCAAATAAGATTATTTACGTAGGAACCTACATAATATTGATAAAAAAAGTGGAGTAATCAATTTAAGGCGAAATACTTACACAACATAGTAACACAAATTAATGGAATAAAAAGTTGTTAACATGAAATTATATACTGATAGGAATATAGGAATAAGAATCTAAGCTAATTTTTTGCCTAAATGATAGACATGGCATTTCATTTTACATATAAAATCCATTACGAGGTTTTTCATACTAAAGATGTGCCCCGTTTCGGTTCAAATGGCGGCCAAAGTAGGAGAGAAAGCCCCCATCTGAGATGGAGGAATAAGGAGACTGCGATAATGGTCCATATGTAATAAAAACCAAGTAATAACCAAGTCGAGATAGCAGAAACAATTTCTGTTCGTGCACTCCTAACTTAAACGGGAAATACATTAAGGGTTTTTTTTCTATGATTGGACTTAAATGTCGAAAAGGATCTTAATAAAAAAAGCATTGTGAAAACAGGCGAAGAAGACCAAATATAGCATTGAAGTTTCCAATACAAAGTAGCGCATTATTTTATTTGATTATAATTTATCATAAGTATAAAGTTCAAGTTCAAATCTCAAAACTCAAAGCTCAGAGCTCAGACATCAGACCTCAAAGTTCAAAGCTAACACTCCAAGTTCAAAGCCCAAAGATCGAAGCTCAAATCTCATAGCTAGCTTATCGCTCAGAACTCAGACCTCAGACCACAAAGCTCAAAACTCAAACCTCAAAGCCCAAAGCTCAATTCCCAAAACTTTAATGTTAAGAGCACAGACCTCAAAACATAATGCAAGAAGCTTAAAGCACAAAGTATTGTTATGTAACGAAATATAGAAATATAGAAAATAGAATCCTACCTAGATTAAGACCTTTTTTTACTGTCTACACGATTATTCTTAACACATCATGTTTGTCTGAGTTGCAATAAACACCGAGTTTGAAAACACTTCCCTGTACTAATATAACGTAGAAATAGAAACGCCCTCAACCCAATTATAAGATTGCGATCGATTCGCGACCCTGTATGATAAGAAGTCGATGTCCCCTGCCGATCTGAGCTAGGCTAATGTCCGGAGCAGACTTCAATATCGAGGAAACCACCTACAGGGTAAGTCCTGCAGATTGTAATTGTCTCCCATAACTTCCCCTGTAACCCAACCTTCCTCTTACCCATTTCCCCTCTCCCTGACACTCCCAGTTTACACCACACTGGCTTTAGAACTTAGGGGCTTTCCTCCAACCCAACCTTCCCCATCCCCTTTCCTTTTTTACACAACAGTATTCATATTGTCGTCACTCCAAATCATAAAATGTTTAATATAATATATGAACAAAAAACTGGCATTCACCGAAAATCAAACTCCCGGAATCTTGACCAAGTATGGCAAACAAAACAATTTGCAGCGGATAGAACTACGTACTTGACTTAAAACTAATATTTCAAATCCACTAGGAAACTATGAAAACTGCTTGAGCTTTTTTCGATAAAAACTCTCAACTCGCCATGGGTTGGTTGGAGTATTTTATTTCAATTTATGAAAAATCGATTGCTACTTCCAACCGGTTCCCAGATAACTGTTACTGTGGTCGCATTTAGTGCTGAGCTAACTGCCTGTCAAACGACATAAGATGTTGATAACTAACCCGTATAAAAAAATACTATCGGTTCTATTATCGGCGGCGCTAAAGTGGTTATGGCTTTAGAATATTTTTTTTATGTATATTGAGATAAGCGGAATCTACTATGAAAATATCTGTATTTTGTTGTAAAAAAGAGAGTTTACTATTATCGATATTTTTATAGTGGATATCGGAGGTACGTGATCAGAAACACGTCCCATTCCACCTGTTTACGACTTCATATTATCTAGTAAAAAATTTTTTAGGGATCCATTCTCTCGCACTATAACAAGTATATTATAATTTTTTTATTTATTTTTTTTATTAAAAGAACATTTGTAACTTTTTTCCACTTATTTATTTTGGACCGGACCGGTTTCACCCTATCACGGGCATCGTCAGACTGGCACAATTAAAACTAAATCTATGGTATATATATAGCATCGCTGTCAGGAGTGAGTTCCCTGCTTTGTAATATTGTTTTTATTCATGACTTGAAATTTGTTTTATTGCTGAAGGTACTGTTTACTATAAATCAATAAAGGGTATTTATTTATGTTAAATAAACTTTTTATTAGCCTTTGGGCGACTACAACAAACTGCTGACTTCCCGTCTTCAGCTTCCGGAAATAGCTTCCTTTGTTGTACACTTCCGGTTAACCTATCGATACGGATACGGAAGTCAGATGAAACAGATTTCGCTGAATATCACATCTTTATCGAATGTGTCGTCAGTAAATAATAGATGTTAAAATTTGTGCCAAACATTTCGGATATACTATCAAGACGAGAGATGGCTGCAGGGATGGGAAAAAATATAACATTTTTATTTAAAAAAAAATTAAAGCTCTTTATTTAGCTTATTTAAAAAAAACATATTTACAACATATATCTGCCTGCCACTTCGACTACCACTCTTGTATTGTCCATATATCCTAATTACACTTTATTATTATTTTAATAACATTATTCGAAGCCTCACACTTCAATCTATTTCTTATTAAGGGACTAATCACATTCAGGAAGATAAATTCTAGTCAAATCCCTGTACTGTACGATCCATCATAAAATATGCCTTTCCTTTCCTAAAGATGAGCAAGAACATAAATAATGATTTAAATAAATACCAGGATTAAACAGTATCTTCAATAACATGTGTTTTCCATTGCGTGCACAATCGTAGCTACATAAATTTCGCTAATAAACAGTATTTATTTCAAATAACCTGCTTGGTAAGTATGGTCCCATATAATAATATCTACCTGTATATGGAAATAAAAATATGTATATTTTAACGCGTCATCACGTTCATTGGTCAAATGCATTGTACATATAGTTTGGTATTAGAGGTCGATGAACTGGTGAATGCAATTGTTAGCCATAAGTTGTTACAATAAATTATCTGTACAGAGCCCTTGAGATGATTTTACATAAAAACGGCGCTACATAAATCATCCAGATATTATTATTATTATATACGGGTTATTAAAAAAAATTATGTCGAATTTTCATCAATTCTGGGGAAAGATATTCTATAAAAACAAAATCAAAATCAAAATCATATGAATCAAAAAATGTATATATTTTCTAATATCGACCTTTTGGCATTATTAAAATTACAAGTTTTTGGTCGACTTTCACAGCAATGTTAAAAAAAAAAAGAAACTCAATTTTTTTTTCACTGCTTTTTGTCGACTATTTCTTTTTCTCTACTACCCTCTTTTTTATTAATTTGTTTTCTATTCTTATTTATGATACTACTATTTAAACTCTCCGTTGGAGGTGTTGGACTACACTAATTCCCCAGAAAAAAATTATTATTATTATTATTAGTAGATTTACTACTTAATTTAACTTTTAAAGGAATCTTTAGTATATTATGTTTTACCTTTACATACTGACCGATCTCAAAAGCCGGAATATAATGTTTCTTACACTGTAATTTGGTTCAGTATCGTATTTTTTCTTGCAAACCTTCACAACAATTCGTTACTAACTTTCTATGCGCCTAATTAAGCAGTTAAAATATAGTCAATAAATTCGATTGTTACTTATTTTCAATATAGTGTTTTTATTTAAAATCTTACAGAATAAAATTTAGAGCTCTGATTTACTTCAGCTAGTGAACATTCATGTAAAAACACAAGATTATCATTACCGTTTTTTTGCAACATTACTGCAACGGTCGAACAATTTAACATACCGTTACATATAATTCAAAGTGTTGATAATATATATGCGTATATCGCAGATATATGGAATGTATCTCTGACACAATACAAACATATACCCACGAACTCATTTATCTACTCACTGTGGATGTTCTTCTGTAGATTTATTATTTAGTACAACATATTATACTTACATATATCTTTTCCTATTGTAACTAAGTATTTATCATTTAAATATATGATATATAACTATTTCAATTTTAAATATTGTTAACTTAATTTTAATTTTAAAATATTTCATTTCTTTCATTGGTCCGTTTTTTATAAACCTTTAATAAAAGCTTATTCTTCAACTGTTATATAGAGATATTCTTGATTTTGATCTTTGTTATTATACACGCTCATAAGGGCTCTATACTGGTTACATATTTTTCAGATTATAGTCTATGTCTTGTACTTTATGTTATACAAAGGCGTAAAAGATTTTTATTTTTTAATTATCATATTCGGGCTTTCCCATCAATGTCCAAGCTATTATTGATTAACTTGCCAGTTGGGAGCGGCTCACGTGCATTGTGTGGCCCCTCAGTAAGCTAATGATTCTATAGTGATATTTTTACAATTTAAACAAATTAATCTCTTTCATTATTTTCATTACAACTTGTTCAATTGTATATGTCTTGTCTGTAACCATAGTTTAAATAATCGGGTACTCACTTCCAAAACTTCAAACATTCAATGAAATAGGCCCCCCCATTCTTATCAAATTTAAAATAGCAAGTGATTATGTTATTTCCTTGAGACTTAACCCAAAATAGATGTGAAAATTTTTGTTAATATATTGCGCAATCCACGATTCCACCGAAGATCTATGCTATACATAGTAAGTACATAATAAAATGAAGCATTTACCTATTGCAGCCGCCTAAATAATTTTACGTTTCAACCGCCTTGTATTATTTTATTCAACAGTAACTATCCAATAGTAAATCCACTAGAGCGGCCTATTCACTCGTCTAAACTTTTCCACAATTCTTTCTGTGAGATCTCAATACAAGTAAAGCTCTACAAGTAGAGTTATACGATGTTCAGATTTTCTGCATCGCTTGCAATTATATCCTCAGCCCCGAGATGGTTGAATAAATATTTATTCCCAGCCACGTCTCCGCTCCACGGGGTACAGGGATAAGAGAGATTTCTTCTCCTTTTGCTGACCACGGTCGAGTTGAGTTAGTGCTATTCTCTGGGAAATTACAAATCCCAAGGAAGCCGGGTTGAAAGAGGTGTATTTAAAATCTGTATGATTGATGTTTTCACGAATGCGTGCGCTGAAATAAAAACTTTTTTTTTTCCATAATATTTCGGCATACGTTTTCGATAAATACTAACGTATAAGTACAAAGCATGGATTCTCACCAATAATGTTGTCACAAAAATGGCCACTGTATGAGGAGCCATTCTAACTAATAAAGCCAAAGTCGTGTACTTCCAAGACCTGGGCCTGATTCCGGTTCTTTTAGGGATAAAAAAATGCCCTTAACCTTAGAATTATTATGACTTTTTGCTTAACTCGTGTTCTCTTGGATGATAGCTGTCATTCAGCGAAAGACTTTCTTTAAAAATATTGATATTTGCGTAGTTTTAACAAAAGAAAAACTCAACATTATCGTAAGTATTGACTTTAAACATTATTAATGAGTCATTTATCGCATAATAATGGTATTAAATTAAGAGAAGCAATGAAAATGCGATATTTGTAAAGTACCCATGACGAAAGCCCGAAATGTCCGATAAAAGTGATTAAAATTATTATATAATTTCTTCAGAAGATTGGTATTCACTTTGTGGCGTCATTATTAATAAATGAATTAAAAAAATTACTTTGTATTTATATTTATATATTTTTAAATAATTTAGAGAATAATATTTTTAATAGTTCTACTTTATTACTAAAATATGTTTATTTTTTGAAAAGAAATGAAGATGTCGTTTTTTGTATGTGGACTGGTACTGAATGAGAAATTAATAGTTTCCCTAATATCCTAAATAATCTCCATAAAAAGATTAAATACACCATAGAAATAGGACAACATTTTAGCATTAATTTCCTAGAATTAAATATTTCTATTGTTAATAATAAATTTGATTTTAATATATAAGGTAAAGATACAGACATCGTTATACATAATACTTCTAATCATTCTTTGATAAAATATTATCAGCTTTTCATTCCATGCTTGGTAGATTAGTTAATGTACCTCTATAAAAAAATAATTTTAACAAAAAATAAAACATAAAAAAACAGGTTGCAATAAATAACGGTTATAGAGTTAAATTAATAGATAATATGTTAATCAAAATGTTTAAGAAAAAAATTATTCAATCTAACTAATGTTTGTAAACAGTGGAGAAAAACATTGTTTTTAAATAATAATACCTCAAATTTAATAATTGAATACATCCCACACAAACGTTTTATACTAATAATTAATTTTAAATAAATCGGCAGTATATAAATTAATTTGTAACGATTGCAACTATTTTTACATAGGAAAGACTTCTAGAAATTTCAGTATTAGAGTTGAGGGACACCTAAGGTGTTTAAATAATAACAACTATTTTGAATTTGAAAATCATATTTTAGAAACCAATCATTCGTTCGATATAAATAAAGGTTTAAAAAATTTTCATACAAATACAACCGGTTTACAATTAGACAAATTTGAAATTTTTGAAACCAGAAAATTTAATAAATAATCAAATATATATATTTTATTTTTAAATAACTGAATTTTGAATTTATTTTCATTTAACATTAATGTATAAATAATAAAAATAATTTCTTTTTTAATTTCTAACATAAATTTGTTATTCGATGTTTTATAATAATTTATTAACATTTTTGATTAATTATCTGCTTACCTACTTTAATCAATTGATGTTAATGTTTATGATTTGTCCATTCTTACATTATTGTGTTCTATTTTTATCATTTGTCTATACTTGATATTTTTATTTTTAGTATTCTGATGAAGAAAGCATCGCTTTCGAAACATGTGTAGATTAATAAAGTGGTGAATACAAAGTAAAGTTTTTAATTCATTTATAAATTTTAATAAACTGCAAATGTAAATTAAGTACTAATAAACTACACGTGTTAAGTATGTGTGATGCACCTATATTTTTTAATAATACTGTGATGATTAGACAACAAACTCCTTTTAAAATGTGTTGTCGTTAAGATGTATGCGGAACCGCATTTAAGCAAAATGCCTTTAACCCTAAGTGTAAGGATAACGCCTTATCCTTTATAAGAACCAGAATCAGGCCCCAGATGACAGGAGAGTGCCAGAGGGGGTATTCATTGAATGTCTAGAGTTACAGAATATACTTGAGAGTGAAATTACATTATGTACTTGAGAGCCAAGCTCTAAAAAACAAGGTGAAAAAACCAGATCAGTAAAAGAGATAAGAAAAAATTTGATTGGGCGTCTTTAGTAAGCCTAGCTTTTTTTATATACGAATACCCCACAAAGAGTCCCAACTGCTTCCAACCGTCTGGACTCATGTCAACTATGGCATCCCCAATTGGGGAATGTTGGAGGCTGAAGGTATTGCAGATGGGGAGGAAATGGGAAAGATCTGGTAACCAAACACGGCTAAACGCCATTTCGAGCAACGTTTCATTCCAGTCTTTCACCAGGGCGCTACTGAGAGTATCTTCCATTCTGGAACGTGCCCAAATATACTAAATATTATTTTTAAATGAATTATTTGTGAAACAGCACAAATTAATTAAATAAAATTTACTTACGCCTGCCGGGATTTGAACCGTATTCCAAACCGAATTCTCAAAAAAATGAGAATCGTTCAATTTGTTGGAGTAACTTATTAAAGCTTATAAAAATCATTGTAATATTTAATCCTTGAAGATAATATTAATATATCTCAAGCGAAAAACGAAACAGAAAAATACACAGAAAATAAAAAGATATCGTTCGTATCTGGGAATCTAACCCAAGACCTCTGTATTACCAGGCCAAAACTCTGACCACTGAGTTAAGTACTAAATATTAAAATATATACTAATTATTACAATATATAATATGTTGGTTATCTAATATTTATGTTTTGAATTTACCAATTTTATAATTTATCAAGTATACATTTTATAGAAAATCTATAAAAATGTATGAAAAAAAACTAAGGCCGCCAGATGGCGCTAGCATAGCAAGTTGCCATCAAAAGTCAGGAGGGTCATGTGTTCAGTTGTATATATAATTGAATATTAAAAAAAAAAAACACAAATTATACATATGTAAAAAAAAAAAATGTTTCAACCCGCTGAAATAAGAAACTGAATAAAACTAAAGCATTAATAAACACATTGAAAACTTGGCTAGCTGAAAGAAGAATGAAGAAAGAATTTGTTTTAGAAATAAGGAAATATTATTTTATTTATGATTTATTGCTTTCGTTCATGTTTTTATTTTATTTAATTTTTTTTATATATTTTTGTGGGGATATTTTAGATTAGGATTCTTGAGAAATATTTATGTTTTAAGCTTGTTATATATGTTTTTGTTTTTATTTTATATACATAATATATATATATATATATATATATTTATTTTTTTATTTGTAACATTGTCTGTAAATTTTAAGTTTTAAATGACAAGCTCCCGTTAGACAAACAACAAAAAAGTAGTTTATCGGGACCTTTTAGATTTTATTTGTTCTTCTGTAAAATTAAATAAATAAAAAAAACCTTTCTGCCTTGTTTGTGTGAATGTATGTGTCAAAAAATTAATTAATAAAAAAAAAAAAATATATATTTTGTAATTTTAGAGAATTTGGTAATACTGAGAGTATAGACCATTTGGAAACGGGGGATAAATAAACTAAATATTGGTTTAATGACTAACGTGATCTATCGAAGGTTGCAAGGCAAAACACTCGTTTAACAAAGATATATCAACAAAGCGTCAAGTTTGACTGGGGTTATAAACTACCTTCAAACTAGATCAAAAAATAAAAATTCCATCAAGAAAGGCCCAACAAAGTAAATATATCGCACCTTCTTTATCTCCCCCCATGTCCTCGTAGTGGAATTTCCTAGTGCCTGTGAGAATAATTTTGAATACCCTGTCCTTGTGTAAAGTTCCAGCAACCCTTACTTTATCTCCGAAAGGAACAAAAGGGTGTAAATATCTCTAGGCAGATGATACTTCTCGCAGAGTTCTCATCTCATAAATATCAAATTATCCCGACAATACATTATTCACAGGCTGTAAGTTGGATGTATTATATAATATTATATAAATATTATTTACTCACAAAGGGGAAAGAGTTCCTCGAGTCATGTTCAGATCCTCCAGAAAGCCTCGTGTCTATCTACACATAGCCATCGTACAAATAAACCACACCTATTGAATTCCGTTAGAATAGCTACATTCTACGCAAGGTGCACGGTTCCCGTGAGTTTTGTTAGCGTATTCCAAAAAAGTTTTATTTTTATTTTTTATGCGATGTATAAAAATTAAAACTGCCCCGACCCGTGGGAGTCATCGAATCCCGTTTTGGGAAAAAGGAACGGATGCCTGGCTATTTAGATCTGATCATAAAACTGAAGCCATTCCAAACAATGCTTCGATTCTGAATAGTTACCATGACCAAGATACACTCTGGAACGGGTTGTAAATATCAAAATATGGAATACATGTTTCAACAATGTTCAGGGGACAGTGGGGTAATGGCAAACAGGGGGTAACTATGAATGATCCAGATCTAGAAGTTTGCGATTTCTCCACACCCATACCAACCGTATAAAGTCGCTCCGTTCGTCAGCACCGATCGTGGAGGGAAGTTGCACGTCATTGAATGCAATAACCGTAATATATTTTCATTCAAAAGTAATATTTGCAACGTTCTCAAATTATGGTTTTTCTGTTCCCATTACAGTTTAGTGTGATTAAATTTTACAAACACAACTATGGCTTACCTATAAATTCATTCTTTCATTTTTTTGAAGAAAACGTTGATGTTCGCCATTATATGCGGCAGCAAATATTGTTTTTCATTCCATTTTGTATATTATTTAATTTTTTATTATAATTTATCTCAAAGGGGAGATACTAAAATTTTATTTATAATAAAAAATATATATTCTCCAATTTTATTCATTTTCCCCGTGGGTGTTCGCCAATACTCTACTCTCTCATATTCTCAACCTCGAGTCCACAGACAAGAAGTTTACCGCTATGTCATGGAAGTCACTCGTAAGGTTCAGTTCACTTAACACTTCATGCCGATGTAAAGCAGACAGACATTGTCTGATGAGGCGTGAAACGTTAATTAATACGTAATTTAAAAAAAATATATATTATCTCTCACTTCCCGGTACAAAGAATTGATGAAAGCGAGAAACAAACAAACACTCTTCCAAACCTTCGGGTAGGGGTTTATAATGAAACAATTAATTTACTATAAATGACAACTGCTTCTCTCTGAGATACTACCCACTTTCTCTTCTCAAATACCACTTGCTACTAGACCCTCACTGGTCTCTTTTCTAAATGCTACAAGTGAACCTTTCTGGTTCCCTTCTTAATTGCTACTAACTCCCCAAAGCAGTACACACTGTTAATTTAATTCATGAATAAAAACCATTCAAATTCAAACATTAAAAATAAGAATGATTTATCTTCGTTGTTTGCCAACACGTGTATGGGAACCAATATAGTTATAGTTATTCTAAATAGAAATACACGGAGACAAAGGACTTTCTTTAGGTATCTATGACATATTAAGTGCATAATTCCTTCATAAGTGAGAATTATTTAACCTGAATCGAGTACAGGACACACACGATGATTTTATAAACAAATGAGAAGAAAGACCTTAACATATATGAAGATGCATCAATTCATACACCCACAAAACTCACAACATGAAATCCTTACATGATACCACTATAATATTTTTGTCAATAAGACATCAAATCACTACAAAAAAATACCTAGTCCAAAACAATGATAATAAACAATGTAAAATTATTATAATCCTAAACATAGTAATTAATGGGTGTTTGAACATTGTGTTCATAATATACCATCCCAGAAATTGAAGTGGGCATCTTATTCTATTAATTTTGCAATTGTTTGGAAAACCTTATTTACGTATGTTTAAATTATTTTGTAAGGTGATATAGTATATTTGAAACGAACATTGGGCTTCTATTTATGCTACAAAATATGATTATAACCGCGGAGTTTATGTTGTAGCTACAATAAACATGTTTAATAAATACGTACATAAACTCAAGGAGTCGGAGACTCGGGATAGTATTTCACGGAACATTAAATAATAACGTCTGGGCAATTTATTTCCATTCGCAGCTAATCAACCAACCTGCCCTTTGCTCCGTTCTTGACCTGTTATTGATCTCGGGGCCTTCTGGAAATACCGAGAAAAGTTGTTGGTATTCGCTACTGGCTTCGCTTCACAAAACGAATTGGTTCTGCTGCCTAACTATTACTACCGCCCCCTGTGCGCAGTAACGTGGAACTAAATGGTAAATATAAATAGATTCGACGCTTCCTATGAATAGCCTGCCATGAGGTCACTCCTTTTTACTTGTTTTTAACGTGATGTAATAATAATAATAATCTCTGCTTGAGGGACAATCTTACTCAGAGGCAATTCACGCCCGGGTCGATGCGTCTGATTCGTCGAACAGCCTGGTTGAACCCTCTCGTACAAATACTGCTAAATTTGGGGAGAAATCTTTTTCAATGTACTAGGTCCACATTCTTTTAATGACCGTTCATTTGGTTTTATGTCAGAAAGCAATTTAGAAACCCTTAAAAAATGTCTAAAAACATATCTTTTTAAAAGGGCTACAAACTTTAACAATATGTAAAGCGCCCATGAGGTGATTTTAGCCACTAAATGGCGCTATAGAAAATAACATGTTTTTATTCAAGGGTTCGGGGAAATTGGAGTAATTCCACACGTCTAGTACAGTTATACATATTTTACATCAGAAGAAAATCAAATGAAATTACAAATACAATACGATAATAAAAACACCCAAAAATAATGTAAAAGTAATAATGTATCTTTTGGTATACAAATAATATAAAGTAAGAGTTATGTCGGGCGTGGTCCCGAGTGAGCTCGGGCCCAGCGCTCACTTAGGAGTATATAGTGTAAGTCAATATTCTATTTTTTTTTAAATGTAATCTGATAAATCAACACATATCGACCCCTTGGAATAACAAGGTTCCATCTGACACAGATACACGTATGATTATGAACTCTGAAGTAGATATCTCTAGAGCCTATTATCGCATGGAATTGCTGTGTCAGATGGAACCTTGTTATTCCAAGGGGTCGATATTTAAATCGGCGTACATTTAAAAAGTGATATTAAATAATTAAAAGTACGACAAAAAAAACTAACCCGATAACCTAATCTAACTTAACCTAATCAATACATTTTTGTTCAATGATTTTAATTTTTAAATAATACACTTTGTATTCAAGACTGTATTAATATAAAGATATCACCACTTTATTAATATGTAGATATCTTTATATTAATAAAGTGGTAAATACAAAGTATGTTATTTAATTTATTTATTAATAATGACGCCACAAAGATAACCAATCGTTAAAAGAAATTATAATTTAATTTCTGTTTCATGTGTCATTTCTAAATTAATGCAAATACGAGTATTAGTTTATTTATTTAAAAAAAAAAATTAATTCATAATTTATTTATTCACAATTTTTTTAGTTTGTTTTTTTGTTTTAATAATTTATTTATTTTATCATTTTAAAAACGTGTGCCAATTCAAACGTGTATTGATGTATCATGGCACCAAAAAATCATGCATGTCTTTATAACCGAGAAAATATATTGAAATAAATAATTAGGTTTTTTTATGTCAATACCACGCCAACCATTCGGCATCGAATATTTGAAAATTGTCACTTTATTATCATCTTCTCACTGATTGTTTTGGCCAACTGTAAAAATTCGTTGCATTTGACTTTTAATTATTTTTTATGGATCATTTTTCATAAGGTTGGCACAGCTTCTCGGCCCTTATGGACTCCACGCCACTGCAATTGGGGTATGTTGTGAGGCTAGAAGTAGAAGGGTGGGGAAGGAGGTATAAAAGAAGAAGGTTGGGAAGTACCTACCTATTCAGATTTGATCACCAAACACATAGATAAATCCAAGCATCGCTTCGATTCTGAATGGTGATCTTTAACGAGGGCGAAATTGAAAATTATTTATTTAGCCGTGTTTGCTGACTAAATCTGAATGGTCAGATACGTTCTAACCTTCTTCTTTCTCTTCCAAATCTCCTTCGATTCCCCACTCCCTTCAGCCTCACAACCGTGGCGTCCAGTCCATAAAGGCTGAAAAGCTATGCCTACCCCAAGAAAACGAACCATGTGATTATTTTAATATTTAAAAAATCATGTTATATACAAAAAGTATGCCTATTTATACAGTTGTCTATAACAGCCAGCGGCAGATTATAATTTATTTAAAACATTTCTAATATTCAATGCAGAATTCTTAACAGAACTTCAAAAACTATACACAGTCTACAGTTGGTCATAGAGCAAGGCACGCCACTGTCTCACAAAACATTCCAATTGAGGGTGCCACTGATTCACTGAGCAGTTGGGACTCATAAAAAAATGACGACAGTGTTTCTTCGGGCATTTAATTGCATAAATTCAATTATTTTTATGGTGATTGTGAAATGTTAGCAAATCAATTTATTAATTTATTGCATCTTCTTTTAAAAAAACAAGGAAATAACTTATTTGGTGTGTTTTATAGCTGGACTACTGATATTGATAATAGAATTACCAATACTATTTCTCATTTATATAAATGATCTTATGAATCAAAGGATAAATAATTAGCTTTGCAGATGACAATGTTATTATTTTTCATGAACAAGATTGGACAAATAATTTCAGAGGGGCAGAGCATGGCTTGGCTGTATTCAAAACTGATTAAAAGTGAACTCGCTTAAATTAAATGTGAGTAAAAACTAAATATATTAAATTCTCAATAAACGAAAGAGGGCAACCAATGAATGAGCACACACTCAAATTTTATATGAATGCCAAAACAATTTACCTCACTGCACTTGTCTGCATAAAACCAAAACTAAAACAATAAATCTTGGGATCGTAAATGACGATAAACTCCGCTTGCATTTACACATTAATGGAACCTCAAAAAAGCTAATATATCTCGTATATTTCTTCAAACAATTACGAAATATCTGCTCAACCACGGATCTAAATAGAGTACATTACGTTTATGCTACTCTCCTTCGGAATATGGAATACTAAGATTGGGCTCAGCTTCATAAAATAATATAAAATAACTAAATATAACTCAGAAATGCATCATAAAGAAAATTTTAAGCAAGTTAACAACCGAAATTTTTAAACATTTCGATGTTCCAAGTGGACAAACAATCTTTGTCATAAATGTTCTGGCTCATCATCTCAAAAAAGAGAAAATGAAAACCCCATTCATAATCATTATACCTGAGCAAAGCAAATAGACAAGCTAAATGTACCTTAGTATAATTACTACCTTTGTACAAAGACGATCTGAATTTTTAGCTGAAAAGTAATACAACAAAATTTCACCGATCAATAATTGCATTAAGTCCATCGAAATTAACATAGGAAACACTGACTAGCACTTTTAAATCAAAGTCATTGAAATAACGGAAAATACCCTACCCAAACCATGAAGTTCAATTATAGAAGTCGTTGAAAACCCCCCTATTCAAAATCTAGTTCGCCTCAGCGTGTGATCTTCTAGTGAGGAGGACTATGAACAAAATTCTATCATATGTATGTATTTATTTTATATTTATACCTTACGTTACTTCTTAAAATGAGAAAATTATATAGAAATTAATAATAAATAAAAAAATAATAATAATATAATTTCTTTTGTATCGGAAATCGCCGCTAGACTAGAACTTATTATTATTTCAATTTTGAATCATGGTGGGACTTATCGTGGATGAGAATATTATAATTCATATTGCTTTTCAATATAACGAATAAATAAAATACAGTAATATTGCCAATATCATTTTTATTAGATAGTAATGACAATATAAACGAAAGTGCGAAACACAATAGAAAGAAATCGTAGGAATAAAATTCAATAACTATCCACTTATTCTTATTTGTCGGACTTCTTTTCCAATAATTCATTACTACACATCAATAGCTGAAGTACCCGCCGTTGCCTGGGGTTATACATGGTTTGGAGTAAAGTTTTGTGGTTGTGATGTGTTACCCCTACCCAGTAAAGTAAAATAAAGTAAAGTAAAATAAAGTAAAGTAAAATAAAGTAAAGTAAAATAAAGTAAAGTAAAATAAAGTAAAGTAAAATAAAGTAAAGTAAAATAAAGTAAAGTAAAATAAAGTAAAGTAAAATAAAGTAAAGTAAAATAAAGTAAAGTAAAATAAAGTAAAGTAAAATAAAGTAAAGTAAAATAAAGTAAAGTAAAATAAAGTAAAGTAAAATAAAGTAAAGTAAAATAAAGTAAAGTAAAATAAAGTACTATAAATAAAATAAAATAAATAAAGTACCTCTTATTTTGAAATGCGCAAAATTTCATGAACAAATTATACTTTACGGGTGGGAAAGGGGGATGGGGGTGGTTTTAAGAAAACTTATTTAGACAGCGAGCTTCCTCTTGTTTCGAAAGTTTAGCATGTTAAATTTCATCAGTAAAATTGACGATTTATGTATAAAATAAACACATAAACACAGGCCGCTCGGGACATTCTTCTTTATATAATGGATTATGGATATCATTTGTATTACGTGACATCACAAAAGATTTCCATTGGTCAGTGCCAGTTACATCTATTTAATTGGATTGAATGCCGAGAGGCAGATGGAAATAAGGAAAAGAAAAGAGAAATGATAGGGGAAAGTTGTGGTGCAGGTTGGTGACTTAGATCTGGTATAGATCCTTTTGAAGTATTAATGGTTAACTTCAAGTAATGGCTCTGGAAAAAATATTAGTAAATCATTTCAAACACCATTAAAATGAGAATTGGTAGGAGTAAATAAAATCCTATAAATAAGTCATCTCAACGAGACCTATCCATAGTTTGATCGCTGAAATACCTGTCACAATACTAAAATAAAATAAATAAATAAAATGCTCGCAGAACTTAATAATAGAATTAATAAAGTTGAATTTTTTTTAACATTTTTAATAAAATAATTAATGGTACACTACTGCTGACCTGTACAAATTGCAAGTATGAAGTCTGGTATGGAACCCCAAAATACCTTAAAACACCCTTGATTCTATTCAGAAGCCGGCGGTCCATTTGATGGATTCCTCTATCTTAACAAACGGATTGCAATCTTTAGAGCACAGTCATCAGGTGGGAATGCTGTCTTTGTTCTACCGGTATTTCAATGGAATATGCTACGGGGAACTAGCGTCATTTAATCCCTTCGTCTGAACGCGCGCCCAATATTTGTACACAGTTGACATTTGTCACATGAGAACTGGTCGTTTCTACGACTCGTTCTTGAGTTCAAAGGCCTGGCTGTGGAACGACTTGCTGGCCTCCGTTTTTCTTCCCTCGTGAGTCTTGAAGAGACCCATGTTTACTCCTTCCTCTCCTGAAAAAGACCCTCCACACAGCATCCTCAAAGACGACATAGGCCCTGAGGGAAATACTTTTCATCAGGGCCTCCTGTGTGGAGTTGATATTAAAAAAATTAAATAGTCGTCTCATATATTTATTAATACATTAAACTAAAGAAAGGCAAATATTCCTTTTGAAAATTGATAATATTCGAAAAACTCTTACTAGGTATTATCATTATAAGTGGAAAATATTGCTTATGCAATGGTGTGGGACTTAGCCAGCAGAGCACTTTAACCATGACACTTTGGTGGGAATCCGACGTATTTGTACACTAAACTACACGTTAATCTCTCAATACATTATCAAAAAATACGTACTTAAAACTAAAACAAAAAACCTCTTTTTTTTTGCAATAATAATTATTATGTTTAATTTAGAGAACTCCATAACTTTCCTTTATTAATTTACCATATATAAATCAAATTTATATATCGTATTTTAAGTTTTGCCAGTTTTCTAGTTTTTAGTTATATTATTATGACCGTTGTTTCAGCGTTCAAAGCCATTTTCAAACTTTTATCTAGTTAGGTCACATTGCGACGACTTATTTATGTATTTTTATCTACCCTCACCCAATATCTATTTTTATTGTGTTTGAAATGCGTTATTAATATTTTCGGGAAAAACTGAATTACTTAGAAATCAATTGTGATAAATGAAATTCTTTATTCTGTGAGGCACGTACCGTTGAACTCTATTTTCTCTTCCTTAATGATGGCAGGTTTGTCTTAAATGTTTATGATGATGTGAATGGTATTGTCATAATAATAAAATAAATTGAAAAATATACTTTGTTTACTCCCCTTTATAAATATACATAAACATCAAGATGTTATATTCTTAAAAAAATAATTAATTAATAATGACTAACCATCACGCCGTTTCCCCGCAGTGATAGGCAGAGAGGACGGACCGTCAAACAAATCGATCTTGGCATACACTTCTTGCTTCATTCACATTCATACATCGTCTCATACATTCTCTTCTATTATTCCGACTTCTAACATCGCCCGACTCAAGTATTTGATTCACTTGATCGTGCCATGTCTTCCTCGGGCGTCCCCGGCTTCTTCTAATGACGCCACAAAATGAATACCAATCGTTTGAAGAAATTATAAAAAAAACCTTAATACTTGCCGAATTTAATAATAACATTACTAAATTCGATTTCTTTAAATTAAAAAAAAAATAAGATCATCTTTGCACTTTGCTGACTTTTTAACACACGACTAACCACTCTGCCACACAGCTCGTCAAAGAAAAACATTATTCAGACACATTATGAAAGTAAATCTGACTATGACGAATCGTCCCGGTAATCCGCCACAAAGCCTCTAAGCCAATAATCCAGTTTCCTTGCCGAGATTACCAGATTGACACGCAATAAATAAGGGATGAAGGAACATACTTTTCGATGACGCCTCATCCATGTAGTGTATCCTTATTGAACAAAGGCTATAAATTAATGTGTCAGGCGTAATCTAGCCCACACGCCGCGAGGGGGATCTAAAAACTCGCCCTATCGCCGGATGGGAAAGTTTCCACGGAAAGTTGATTGATTTATTAGGAGAAAGCCTTTTTTTCTGTGACGGTACCGTCGATAAAAGTTGAATAAAGGTACCTGGAGCAAGTCTATCTTTCGTGCTCTCCCTTTTCATCCCAATGAAGATAAGGTCTAGATGTTTAAGTTTGTTTAATGAGAGTTGTCAGTTTTTCGGGAAATTTTTCAACTAAAATACGTTATATATGTGTACATATATATTATTATATAAGGTTT
>JAHDVE020006837.1:0-23261 GCA_022606495.2 Halesus radiatus
AAAGGCTTTAAAAGTGTTTAGTGATAAACCACTATTCTATACTATTAAATAGAAAAGGCGTTGAAAATGTTTAGTGAGCGACCACTATTCTATACTACTATATAGACAAGGATATGGCAATGTTTAGTGATAGACTACTACTATTCTGTACTATTGGATAGATAAGGCTTTGGCTATGTTTAGTGGCTAAATACGAATTACCAGGTAGGTACTACTTAACCTTCCTCTTTCCCCAAATAATTAACTCACCCATTTCCTTCAGCCTCGCAACCTTACCAAAAAAGGAGGAGTTCCGTAGTCCCACTGGCTTCGGACAGTTGAAACTCTTATTCTGTAATCGTATAAAAAACTTATATAAAACTTGTGGTGATGTCCAAGAGTATGAAAGGGACAATCGAGCATGAAAGCGACAGCATGGCTGATGGAAGTATATAAGCGTATGATAGGTTGTCTCATCCTTCTTCATACCTCAGCATCATACTTGTAATACTGCGATAATGATAATTATGCCAACCTAACCCCAACATGGAGACGATACGCTACTGTACCTCAAGTCATCACAATATACAAACATCCTTAATGGCGGCGCATCGTTCATTGTAAATGCAATTATGATAAATTTTATTTTTTACAGTACTAGTGGTTTGGGAAATACTTGTAAAGATTAATAAAAGAGAAAAAAAAACATGCCGCGTTGCTTTTATTGAAGCTTTTTTTCATGAAGATGACTTGTTCAATAATACTTAAAGTGTTATTCTGAATAATATTGACGTAGTATTTTCACCAAGCCTCTCAAGTTTGAAGATTCATACTTGAAGATGCGAAAAAAAAACTGGTCTGGTTCGTTTCTCGTGATCCACCTGGTCGTTAGGAACGAGGAAAAAAAACTCACCTCGTACACACATTTAAAAAGAAGATATACCTATAAAACAGTGTTGGGGCATGGAAAATACCACATCTTGCGCCCCGTTTTCAGTATTATTAGACATCGCATAAATTTATAGTTTTGCTAAGATATGGGCGGGATCTAAATATACATCCAAGCCATGTAAGATGAATAGAAAGATACTCAAAATGTTAGTTCTTTGGCTTGACAAGCAGAGATCTGCGGAATCCACAGAATGTAGGGACAGTCCTGATAAAAAAATATATAATCAAACATTCCCGTGCTTACAAAACTTAAAACACAGTACTTGAAAATATAAAACACATAATTTAAAAAAAATAATAATAAAAAAAAACTATGAAAATATAAAACATAAAATGAAAATATGAAAGATGTAATGTAATATGTATCATATAATTTGAATAAACGGTTTTTTTAAATGTTTTAATTTTTTATTATTAATAATTTTTTCTTACTTAAAAAATAGGCATAATAGTTGATATAAAATATTAAAATTTATGTACGAGTATATTGTAAATGTATATATCACAAAAAATCCTATGCATGCAAAGTCAGTGAGTGGGTATACTTGGTATTATTTAGTCAGAAAAAAAAGGTTTTTATTGGAAATAATATTTTCTATATTTGTATATAATATATATACTCTTATTTACTCATATATATTTATATCTATATTCTTTTTATAGAATAAGCGAGTTTTTTCAGTAGATTCTTAGGAAATAACACTATAGATTGTAATAGAAAATAAAATAAAATAATTATGTATTTTGATTACTCGAGAGTATTGACCCTCTAATCGAATACAGGATTTAACAAGAAGAGGAAAAAGATTTTTCTTCATATTTCTTTGTAACTATACCTACGAAATGAATACAGGATTTTATTGCTGTGATTTTTTTTACACTAAGGGCGCTCCCTAATGGGTCGGTAAGGAAACATATGTGTGATATCGAGAGTTTTCCGTGTGTTTCTATTGGCGCCCGTACACGGCGCGTGCGCGATGTTGCGTACTTCCAGTATACAGGCAAGCGGTACGTGGTTTCAGTATCAAGGAGCTTTCTTATTGATTTACATGTTTTTTTTTTTTACAGTAACTCCACACAGGAGACCAAGGAGGAAATAATTTCCCTCAAGGCCTATATCGTCTTTGGGGATGCTGTGTGGAGGATCTTTTAGAAGATAGGAAGGAGTGAACTTGGGTCTTGAAGAGACCCATGTTATAGGATGGAGGAAACACAGAGGCCAGCAGATCATTCCACAGCCGAGCTGTTGAACACAAGAACGAGTCGTAGAAGCGACCCGTTCTCATGTGACAAATGTCAACCATGTGCAAATGTTGGGCGCGCGTTTGGCGTGTTTCCCGACTATGCACCGGTGCCGAAGGATCAATGACGCTAGTTCCTCGGAGCATCTTCCATTAAAATACCGGTAGAACAAGGACAGCATTCCCACCGACGTCTGTGCTCCAAAGATTGCAACCCATTTATTAAGATAGGCGAATCTATCAAACGGACCGCCCGTTTCTGCACAGAGTCAAGGTTTTTTTTCAGATATTTTGGGACTCCCGACCAGAGGTGGCTGCCAAATTCTACAATGGGGCGCACTTGCGGTTTGTACAGGGTCAGCAGTTGTGTACTATTAAAGTATCTGCGGGCTCTGTACAATACGCCCAGCTTCTGAGAGGCTAACTTTACTCGGGTTTCGATGGAGCCCCCATACCTGAGCTGATCACTTAAGGTTACACCAAAATGGAATGTATTTTAGTTTAAAAAAAAATGCTTTTGAAATATTCTTACGAATATATTCATTTGGCACATAAGTAATATCACAAAATCATTGTGAATAAATATAAAATTCACTCGACGATAAGTACTAAATGTGGTATGGTAAAACAGAAATCTATAATACCGACAGATTATTGGCTACAAAAATATTGACATTTGCAGACCCATGTGCGAATCCATGCAGTGAGACATCGCGCAACATTACCCTCATTTTTGTTGCAACCCGGTTTATGTCGATTTCTTTACGGCCCATGAGGGAGCCGCCTTAGATACCATTATCAAAATCAAAACACGAATATTCGACATATATATACTTCGAACTGTTCGATTTCTGGTAGTTAAGGTGTGGTGAGAATTTAATGACAGTTTTCCTTGTCGTCTGATAAAAATAAAACACAGTTTATGAAAAATGACTTTGATTGGCGATTTGATCGCAATGTTACATTCGAATTTATGTGAAGCAACTGGCCGTAACTATTTTTTTTTTCAAAGGTTTATTATCATTAATAAATTTAAATTATATCTCGCCTCATATTTACTTATTGCCATATTTCTTTTCCAGATCCCTCCTCTGATATCTTTCCAAGATGGCAAGCTCGGAGTCAACTTCTTGGGTTATCACGCCGCAGTCGGTCTGGGTGGCAACAACGGGCAGGGGGGCGCGGCCGGGGGGCTCCATGCTGAGGCGGGCACCCCCTTCGGGCAGCGTGCCGCTGCGGGCCTGAGGGGCTCCGCCGGACAAGGGGGACACTCCGCCGGTCAGTGACATCTATTCATTATTTTGATAAGTTTTCCGATTAGTTGCAAGATTTTCCGATAGGTGATTTGGTATTAAATTTTGATTCAGTATTTATGTAGAATATTTTTAGTGCAGTAAATGAAAGAAAATAATTGTCACCAATTTCCACAGCAAATTTCGACTCATAGGCTTCAGCCGGGTCAATGAAATTGATTATCTGTTCAAGAAGATTTTCGGTAGATTTTTAAAAATGTTTTTGATTAATTACACAAGAAGTATGAACAAAATTAGCTAACTTTGGCATACGGAAACGCCCACAACATAATTCTATCGGTTTATCTTTTCAGTGATTTTGCCCAGATGCATTTTATTTATCCACGTTAGATGATTTATAGTAATCTCTACCTATAATATTAACAAGTCAATCGAATATGAAACAGAAAGGGACACAGAAAATAAAAAAGATAACGGTCGCAACTGGGAATCGAACCCAGATCAGCTGTCTTACCAGGACAATATTTTCCCAATTGAGCTATTAAGACCTAATTATTTTCCTTAATTATAATCGATCTCATATTTCAATTCAATAATTAATTTTGGCTGCTTTTTTGTATGACTGCAAAGTTCTACACAAAGTTATAAGAGTGTCTCTGATATACCTATCCGATTTTTATTTATACAATGAGGTTTATAAGTTTCAATAAGTTATTCCAGTAAATTTAATAGTAAGTGAATTGCTTCGTTTGCCACATTTTTGTTAATATTATGAGAATGTGACGTGTTTGTAGTATGTTTTAGTTCATATGTCAAATTATATCTGCCAACACATAAATTACTTAACAGGAAAAAAAAATATTATCTAACTCTTATACCGACTTCCTCTATCTTTATAAATATGTTTTTTTGTTGTTTTTTGTAAATCTGTATAAGTCAGATTTTGACGAATTTTTGTATGTAAGCAGGAGCCAATAGAGGTATTTACTAATGAACCATTTATTTTGTCGTTGGTTACTAAATTATTTACAGTAGGGACGCTCCCGACTGCACAGGCATGTTAATAGATCTGTACTAATGAAATTGTTACTAGACATGATTTCGTCACTGGAAATTTGTAGAAATTCCGCAGGACCTCTTGATCTATCCGGGACCTGCGCTCTATGCCAACTGAGCTACGGCTACCCCAATCCATCCCTTCATTTTTTATCGGAATCATACATCAACTTCTAAAAACTATCAATATCATCTTCAATTAATTCCCACATGTTCTTTGGCTGCTACCTTTTTATAACTACAAGATTCTGTATGAATCTATAGTGTCTTGGACATACCTATCCGATTTTTATTTATATGGGACATCTATTGATTTTTTCTACAATTAATCTGGGTTCGAATCCCATCTGCTACCGTTTTCTTTTCTTTTCTGTGCCTTTTCGGTTTCCTGTGTCGATTTGAGAGTTATAAATATTCTCTTCAATGATTAAAAATAAATTACAATGAAATTTATAAGTTATAAAAAAACATGTTTACATTTATTTTGTTTTCAGTTTGAGTATTTACCCAAAATTTAAGTTGACATTCATTACATAGCGGAAAATAATAGATGATTGATATTATCTCAAGTCGTTAGTATGCTAATTATATGTATATATATTATATATCATTTAACGTTAAAATTTATGTGACGGTGTTCAATGTCATTTTTTTTAACAATCGCACACTTACAAAGTATTCTGTAGTACTTGTATAAGTCAATATTATATAAAGTTAATAGCTATTTCCTGTTGCGAATATTAATGTTGTAATTTTCCGGGTATCTGTGAACCAGTTTACATGCATGTTTTAATCTACAACCAAACTAACTACTGTAAAAAAATTGAATAATAATATACTCGTAAGTACATAATGTGTTTTCGGATGTGATTCTGTGAAGGTAACCCACTTTAATATCTTATTATAATTAGTTAATGATTTAATACATTTTTATGAGAAGTATTGAGATGAATTTTACCTCTAAGGGGACATATTTGTTGGGGGGTTTATTGAATCATACCTAACCCACATCTTGCATATATAGTAGGTAATTGTATTTACTTTGCGCATCCATGGCGAATTAGTATAATTTATTATTAGTAGATACTATACGAAATGTATTTAGTATATCTTAAGTATCGGTAAAAGTCACTATGTTTACAGTTAGTATGGAACTTAATGAGTTTTACCTCTAAGGGGATATATTTGTTGGGGGGTTTATTGAATCACACCTAACCTACATCTTGCATAGATAGTAGGTAATTGTATTTACATTGCGCCTCCATGTCGAATCAGTATAATTTATTATTAGTAGATACTATACGAAATGTATTTATTAGATATCATTAGTATCGGTAAAAGTCACTATGTTTACAGTTAGTATGGCACTTAATGAGTTTTACCTCTAGGGGGATATATTTGTTGGGGGGTTTATTGAATCACACCTTTTACATGAATACCGCACAAGAGTCCCAACTGCTCCCAACAGTCTGGAGCCAGTGAGACTATGGCATTCCCAATTGGGGAATGTTGTGAGGCTGGAGGTATTGGGGAGGGGAAGGAGAAGGGGAAGGGGAAGGGGAGGAGGGAGGTGGGGAAATACCTGGCTATTCAGATCTGGTCACCAAACACGGCTAAAAGCCATTTCAAGCAACGTTTCAATTCTGAATGGTGGTCTTTCACCAGGGCGATACTGAGAGTATCTTCCACTCTGGAACGTGCGCAAATATGTTATATATTATTTTTAAATTAATTAATTGTGAAACAACACAAATTAATTAAATAAAATTTACTTGCGCACGTCGGGATTTGAACCCGCGACCTTCGGATTCGTAGTCGAGAGCCTTACCCCTCGACCATGGAGGACACCTAACCTACATCTTGCATAGATATTAGGTAATTGTATTTACATTGCGCCTCCATGTCGAATCAGTATAATTTATTATTAGTAGATACTATACTAAATGTATTTAGTATATCTTAAGTATCGGTAAAAGTCACTATGTTTACAGTTAGTATGGAACTTAATGAGTTTTACCTCTAAGGGGATATATTTGTTGGGGGGGTTTATTGAATCACACCTAACCTACATCTTGCATAGATAGTAGGTAATTGTTTTACATTGCGCCTCCATGTCGAATCAGTATAATTTATTATTAGTAGATACTATACGAAATGTATTTATTAGATATCATTAGTATCGGTAAAAGTCACTATGTTTACAGTTAGTATGGCACTTAATGAGTTTTACCTCTAAGGGGATATATTTGTGGGGGGTCCATTGAATCACATCGATTTCTTAACCACACAAAACTTATATTTTGCAGAGATAGTAGGTAGCCAGCAAATAGTATTTACATTGAGCCTACATATCGAATTAGTATAATTTATTATTAGTAGATACTATACGAAACGTATTTAGTAGATATGGTCACTATCACTTAATGAGTTTTACCACTAAGGGGATGTATTTGTGGGGGGTCCATTGAATCACATCGATTTATTAACCACACCCAACTTATATTTTGCAGATATGGTAGGTAGCCCACAAAGAGTATTTATGTTGAGCCTACATGTCTAATTAGTATGATTTATTATTAGTAGGTACTATATGAAATGCATTTAGTAAGAGAGACCGGGGACAATTGAAACACTCACAATTTTTTTTCTCCGTGCCTATTGCAAACTTCAATAACTTTAGGTAAGATTTTGATGTCACGTCTATTCTAGTTTCTTTGGACATTTTTTTATATGGTCTACAACCATGCAACAAAAAGATATTTAAAAAAATATTAAGAATGTTTTTCAATTGTCCCCATGCCTGGAACAATTAAAACATATACTGGGGACAATTGAAGCAGTAGTTAGAATCTGAAGACATTTAGTGCCAATAATGAGAAAACCGATTTATTTACTGACTTTTTAATTGCAAATTATAGTAAACATAGAAAAAATGTTTGGAACAACACAATAAGTAATATTAAAGTGGGTAGTACGTAAATAATTGTAAATTAACTAAAAAGTAACATTCAAGTATAAACAGTAGTAAAAAAAAATATTCTGATAAGCAATTGTGACGTGTATAGTTAAATTGTTGTAGAGTGTGACCAATCGTACATATCTTCATTATGGATAACATTCACTATGTGCCATATGTGGAGCTTAATGAGTTTTACCTCTGAGGGGATACATTTGTGGGGGGTCCATTGAATTACATCGATTTCTTAACCACAGCAAACGATCTTGCATAGATAGTAAGTAACCCACAAAATATCGAATATTATTCTTGCAGGACACCGAAATAATATGTACCCAATTAAAATGAACATTGAAAACGACCCTACATTTATCCAACTATTTATTTTCGTCAGTTATCAACAAAAGAATCCACGTTTTAGGTTTAAACTCCACCAGGGACTGTTGTAGTCTCTAGAAGTAATTACCGCAATAGTGTATGTGCTGGTATGCCTAATGTTCATTTAATCATCTGAACAGACAAGGGGCGATGCCATCACATACTGTTAATTCCACTGATGTCAGAATGCATAGACTTGCCTTAACATTCCGTTTCGATGGCTGGAGGCAAAGGTCACGTGATACCCATTTTGGCAGCAGCCTAGTTCTCTTCGTCCACGTTCGTTTCGCGTGATTTTGACTCTTTTATAAAACATTTATAAAAGCGTCAAACTGAGTACTCTAACCAAATATTCAGTTTTTGTAAGCACGCCGTATCTTTTTATTTATTTGTTGTTTTACTTAAATTTGCGACATACCTAGCTTGTCCCTCACCCCCCTTATTTTCGTTTATTTCCCTTGCGTGTTGCGTGCATATGTATGTATTATTTGAGCTGTGGTTAATTCGCTCATCTTCTACGTGATTTCATGATTATCTATGTTTACTTGGGTCACAAAAAAGTTTACTTTAAATTTTGCCTTACTTTGTAGCTACAATACACATTAAATACAGTGTAAATTGTCTTTAAGGTGATTTAATTGTTGGACGGTGTCAATCAAGTTTAGTTAAACAATAATGGGTATGCAATTTCTTACCGAAAAACCTTAAAAAAAGTTGATTTCCACAGTATCAATAGGCAGTACGCTCACCAGGTAGAAAAAATATCAACTTATTGATCCACTTCTATCCACAGTTGACACAGGAAGAGGGAGAAATGTGCACCGTTTACAAATGTTATAAAGTGATTTACCATTTTATGCATTGAATTTTCAGGTGAACTTTACGCTGGAGCGACTGCCGGAGGAAACGTTAAGGCTGCAGCCGGTTTGGGTGGCGCCGTTGTGGGCGGAGAGCAGCCCATCGCCTTCGGGAACAAGTACGCCGTGGCCGGCAGCCCGGGCGGCGTCTCCGGCGTGTCCGAGAACAGCTTCTCCAACGGAGCCTCCAAATACGTCGAATCCACCGTCGTAGGAAGTAAAGCACCCGCACGTAAAACTGTTGCACTTAGAGTAGCGGAATCCGAAGAAGGCATAGATTATTCTGAGGAGGTGGGCCACCAGGCTAACTTTGCTCCTCAGGCCGCTGCTCCACAAGGCGGTGTCTCCCAGCAAGGACACCAGCTGGAGATCGCTCAGGCCGTGAAGCAGTATAACCATGACAATCGTAATGAGGTGGTGGTCATCAAAACTAAGGGTTTGAGGAAGAAGGGACACCACGTCAGACCGCACAAAAGAGTACAATATGTAGTGGAGCAGGTTAGTTAGAATCGATGGAGGGAAAGCCTTAATACTGTTATCTATAAATATATGCATGTCTTTCAGAACTAAATAACATTATGTATTTAGAAATAAACCAATAAAAAAATAAAATTAATAAGAAATGTTTTGTATTTAATATACAAATATCAACAGATTTCGGAAGCGAAGCTTCCTTCATTAGGATGCATAGTATACTGAGAAATAATGACAAGAAAAGACAAACATTAAATACTCGTATAGAAAAATAATAACGTAAAAAACAGACAAATTACAAACATGAACAAAAATTAACCCATAGGTGATAAAAGTAGGTCAGTAATTAAATAAAAAATTTAAATCAAAAACAAAAAATTATTATAAAAAAAATAAATATAAATTTAAATTAGAATTTTAAAAATCCTAAGTTAATAAAATAAAATTAAAATTATAATTAAAATCAAAGAAACAACAAGGCTCTAGTTTTTTTATATTATTATTATTATTATTTTTATTAAAAATATTTTAAATATAGGCATTATTGTGAAAATAAATTTAAATTCTATTTCACTTTTATTTTATTATAAAAAAACACTTATTTTAATACATTATTCAAAAAGACACCACAAAGTGACTTTACATTAATTGAATGTGTTATTAAAAAATATTTACGTGATTCATTCCCAGCCATCTTTATAGACCTCTTTATAACCTGAGCGGCATGTCATATTTAAAAATACATTAAAATCAATTTTGCTTGAAATATTCAGATGTAAAGAGTAAAAAATTTAAAAAAAAAACAGCTATATAATCAAAGAAGTGTTTTAATTATGCAAACCAACGATTAATTTAATTGCCTTCTGGATAAAGAAATATTTTGAAGGAAAATCCTAAAAATTAAAATTAGTAACTCAGTAGAATAAATTAAAATGCGTTGCTTTTCTAAAGAGCCTAAAATTATTTATAACTTCGCCATGTGCAATTACATATTGCTGACGCAACGTTTCACCTTATCTGGAATGTTTTACCGAGAATTTATTTATGAATCTCCCCTATATTGATGAATTAATTTCCCTTGACAGGAGGTTCCGTCAGAGGTAGTGCACGAGACAACCGTATATCATCAAAAGGCCGCCGCCGTTCCGGCCTTCAACAGCTTCGGCTCCGCCTACCTGAACGCGTTCCTGTCGCCCGGGTACACACAGCCCGCCCCCGTCGTTCACAGAGAGGTAGTCCACTACGCCGCCCCAGCCGTTCAGAAGCGAGTGACCTATCAGGCTAATTCAGGCGTTGATGGGGGTACCTTCTTCCAGGACATTTTCAACGTGAGTTTCTTTTATTTTTTCATCAGCCTTCTGGCGTCCAGCTTTTGACAGGATGCTAGTGACAGGATAGAGTTCTTCTTTTAGTGTCGCCACCTTCCGGAAGGTGGCTCTTGTTTGCAGTCCAGAATCACCCAGAAAAATGTTAAGCTGTGCAATACATTCTACCTACCCGTTCTTGTAAATAGGATGATAAGTAATTTAGTTAAATCAAAGTGATTTTTTTTGTTATTTGTTTTGCTAACATGCCAGTAGATTTTTGAGCTAAATAAAAGTGAGCTTATTTAGTTCACCGATATTCAACCAAAAATGTAATAGCATTGTTTTGTTAATTTTTACTAGCTATAAACTTCCACAAGCCATAATGTTTTACAAACTAGAAAGTATAAAGTTAAATTTATACGTACAAAAATACGTTGAAATATAAACTTTTTTTTATTTTTTTATTTTTTTATTTTTTTTTTCTATGTCAATGTATCTATCTAATTCATTATGTAAAGATTTTGTCCCAGAGACAGAAATAATAAACTAAACGGACATTTAATTCCTCTGACTTATACTTTTTTTGCCCAGAATGGTTATATTCATTTTCAGTTCCAGTAATAAATTCAAACCTTCCAATTGAGCCCATTGGCTCATTAGACATTATTTGAGAGTCGTTGTCTCTGAACAATGCATATTTTATCAGTGAATTCGGCGCCTCTTTGAGAAAACAATAACAATGCTTTGTTTAATCAAGATAACTAAACACGGATCAGGAATACTGTAACTAAAACCAATTACAAACATATTTCATATTTTTTCAATTATTTTAACATTTTTTATTAATTATTTACCTACGTTCACCACTTATTTAAAAATTTTGTTCGTGTTTTTAATTTATTCTATTTTATTATTATTTGTCTCTACTGTTGTATTGAGGTGTTATATTAAAAAAGCACTTGTAAATGTAAAGTAGATTTATTGACCACTGCGGTTGACACCGGTTTAACAAGTGCCTGCCCGAGGTTATGTCCCATAGACAAAACTATAGAACTGTTCCATAGTGTATATTATACCAACATATACGAGTACTTGTCATTATTTTTAGTAGGTCTATTGTTTATCCCGACAAGGGGAGCTTTGCTTCTGAAACATGTAGATATTTAACAAAGTAATTGATATTAATTTAATTTAATATTTTTATGTTTCCAGATTCCAATTTCTACACTGTCCGCTGTCAGCAAATTCCTGAGCAACGGAGCTCAAAGTGCTGGAAATATTCATGTCCAGAAGACGGTATCAGTTCACAGCCACTGATGATGACGATGTTAGGTCTACCCTACGAGAGGGTGTTGCCGAGGCAGCATTCAAAATCTCAACACCTTAATTTATATGTAATAAGTCTAATTATAGTTATAATGAGATTAAAAACAAGGTTTCATTTTGAAGATGACGATTTTTTTATAAATTTTTGAAATAAATTTGTCAAAATTAAATTGGTGTTTTCTTTGAGTTTTCAAAATGCATTCGTTTGATACCACTGTAACCCATGAACAGAAATCCGAACAGTAAAATCTCTTCATGTTTTATGTTATGTACTATATTTTAGTGTCATTAAAAACTAATATATTAGGTTAACACAATGTTTATCTATCAACGCCATTTATATGATATGGCTTTAAAATATTTATCTATGTGTATAAAAAATATCACATCCATTGTTCCAATTCTAAACTATTAATTGTTAAAAGAATATGCGAGACCGGGTGATGACCCGATAAAATATCAGTATATTACGTTTTTTTTCCATAGTTAGTTTACATAGTTAAAATAATTTTCATAGTTAAAATTTTTCAAAGCTCGCCAAAATGCTCCAAATCTATGGCCGGTCGGTTTTGATCAGTTTTGAGGTCAGAATGTCAAATTTTAAAATATTGATACCGTACAAAATGTTATGTTCTATTCATAGTAAACTGTAACTAAACATAAGTAATAAAATTATGTACCTTTTTAGAAACTTTAACTCAAAGAATAATAATAGTATTGAGCATAATATTATCATTATATCCGAATTGATAATTGGTTTTCTTATGAATACTCTAATTTATTTCATTAATAAAAGTTTATTTTACATTGAACAACAATTAAAGTGCTTAAAGTCAACGAAATTAAATTTAAATTTCTACAAAAATAAATAAAAAATGTCCATACTGATCCAAAAACAGAATGCGAATGTGACCTCAGATGTTCCATATGGAATGGTATCAACATAATAAGGTGTTTTGATGAGATGATTTTTCATTCACTTTTAAATAACGATTTTTACATAATAAAAGTTATGTGTTCAGAATTGGCGTTTGCTGATCTATATTTTTAAAGCCATTATATTTTTCACTGGAGTTCCCTATGGCAGGTAGCACACAAATAAAAATTTAGACAAGAAAGAAAAGAACTAGGTGCATGATCCCTAAATTAGAGTATATTTAAGTGTTGTACTAGAAAAAGAAAATAAATGTTCTCATAAAAAGACATGATTATTAAATATTATGAAGTTTACCTACTGACAATATCTATTTGGTATGGGGATTTTTTTTGATTGATCAATTAATAAGCTATAATATCAGAAAGAATCAGCGGTAATCAATATTAAATATATACAACATTGAAGTCAGAGAAATCCTAAGAAAATATAAGTGATGTCTCCAAAGTAAAAGGTATTTTTTATAAGTAATAATATCTATAACCAGAAAAATATTTTTTCAGTCAAAAAAGGAAGTTAAAACGACTAAGGTTTTCGTCATGTTGCTGTCTGTCTACAAAGATGTCTGAAACGTTGGATAAATATAGAAGAAGCGCGATAATACGTTTGGTCGTGAGAATCTCAAATCTTGAAGGTTGATTTCAATCTCAAAATACTATGCAAAACGAATAATTGGTAATAACTGGAAATAGTGAATGTGAATGCCATTATGTCAATAATAATAATAATAAAACATTTTTTTTACAGTAACTCCACACAGGAGACCAAGGAGGAAATAATTTCCCTCAAGGCCTATATCATCTTTGGGATGCTGTGTGGAGGATCTTTTAGAGGATAGGAAGGAGTGAACTTGGGTCTTGAAGAGACCCATGTTATAGGATGGAGGAAACACAGAGGCCGGCAGATCATTCCACAGCCGAGCTGTTGAACACAAGAACGAGTCGTAGAAGCGACCCGTTCTCATGTGACAAATGTCAACCGTGTGCAAATGTTGGGCGCGCGTTTGGCGTGTTTCCCGACTATGCACCGGTGCCGAAGGGATCAATGACGCTAGTTCCTCGGAGCATCTTCCATTAAAATACCGGTAGAACAAGGACAGCATTCCCACCCGACGTCTGTGCTCCAAAGATTGCAACCCATTTGTTAAGATAGGCGAATCTATCAAACGGACCGCCCGTTTCTGCACAGAGTCAAGGTTTTTTTTCAGATATTTTGGGACTCCCGACCAGAGGTGGCTGCCAAATTCTACAATGGGGCGCACTGAAAACATGTCATTTATGTAGCGCAGTTTTGTGATATTTTACTTTCAAGTGCGCTTTACTATAATAAACTTTTTTTTATTATTAAGTAATTCTATTCAGTGGTATTCCTACAGCGCTTCTTTCATATTCTATTCATAAACTTATTCTATTTATACATTCTTAATATATTATATACATTTTTATTATTCTTAATATTATTCCTACGTTGTTCGTGTCAATGGATTCATAGGCAATATTATTCAACAATTACAATGTCACTTGATTGAAAAAATACGGTATTATGCACACTGCAATGAAGTATCACATTTTGCAATTCCTATTATTTCACTCCGTTGATGAGAATTTTTTTTATATTTTCATCGCATTTTTGAGGTCAAAGTCATCCGAGGAAAAAATAATATTCATGAGAATTTGTTTCATCTTTCAATGCAATTGTTTGCAAACAACAGCTATATAAACTAGATGATTGTTCTGCGAAGTATTGTAGTTCAAGAACTTTACTGGAGTTAGTGCCTTTGACGTCAGGTTAGTGGATCAGTATTTTAAATTAAATTCAATTAAATAATTAGCAGGAGAAATATTTTTTATATGATAGATTAATTGGTTGGTGATTTTCAAAATTTATTTTCAATTGTATTTATACCTACAAACACTAGCAAAATCATGTTGAATTGTTTCGCATTCGGTGTATAAAAAAATCAGTGTTCTCGGGAGCAGATTTAATCATTTGGGATCCTTCTTGCAACATTATATAATTAAAGCCTCCATATAAAAAAATACCATTTAAATAAGTGAATAGTATGGGTATGAATATAGTATGAAAACAACCATATCGTGTTTTTGTTTTAACCAATTAGTTAAGATTTTCTCGCATGTTTAAACCTTATACCTAATGTTATGTCAAGTGTAGGATTAAATTAAACCACTTTTTAAACCACCTTTTTTCTGTGAGTATCACACTAGAGTCCCAGCTGCTCCCAACCGCCTGGAGCCAGTGAGACTATGGCACCCCCAATTGGGTATGTTGTGAGGCTGAAGGTAGTATGGAGGAGAAGGATAAGGGATATAGGAAGGCGGGAAAGTACCAGGCTATTTAGTTCTGGTCACCAAACACGGTTAAAGTCACGTATCGATTCTGAACGGTGGTTTTTCACCAGGGCGATACTGAAAGTGGACGATATCACCCCGAAACATTCCGTAAAATTTGCTCCATATTATTATATATAAATAAATGACATAAATCTGATTTGAACCCGCGTCCTTCGGTTTCTTCGCCAGGGATCATAACCATACTCAACCATGGAGAACGTCAAAATAAAATATTTAAAAAAAGAATCGTCAAAATAAAATAAAATCGAATTAGCAACTTTCTAAAAGGTAATAAAATTGGTAAACCATAGGCAAAATCCTTACAGGTGCGGATAAACCACATAAAAAAATCACAGCCAAATATTAACACACCATATAGCTTAATTTTTAAATTCCATATTTGTATTGTTTCAGTTAAAATGGCAAAGCTTTCAGCAGTTTTCTTGTTTCTCGCTACTCTCTACGCCTTGAAAAATGTGGATGCTGAATCCAACACCACTCCAAGCGTAAGTTCAACAAATTCAGAATATTTCACATCTACCTGACTTTTTGTTTAAGGAGAACGGCTGCGGTGCCTATTTCATACAAAGCTGAATTTTGGATTAAAGGCCAAAATATTCATCCAAACTTAATAATTTATTTTTTTTATAATTAAAGGTTTAGTAAATATCTAGTACGGATGAGATGTGTTTTATTTATTTTTGTTTAACTTTACGAAATATCGGCCATTGAAGGAATTGACTTTTCACGATTTTAGAGGCATGTTTAACAATTATTTAGGGGCTAACGATGATTTAAAAAAAATTTTAATCCATATGCTTTGAAAATGTAATGAAATAAAAATTAATTTTATTTTTAAAATATTAAAATAAGCACTATGGTGGATTTCAAATTAAATTATAAACCACCAATTTACGGTGGAACACAAATTTGCCATATAGAATTTAAATTATCGACCTGAAAAAAATCTCTTTTTTATTGTTTTATTTTTATTTATGTAATCATAATTACGTAGGAAATGTGATATATTTTAAAAAAAATACGATAAACCCGCAAATAATTTTCTAAGCTGCCTCTAAAATTATAAAGATTTTTTAATGGCACATACTTTATACAAAATTAAAACAAAGATAAATAAAATACTTCTCATCCGTACTAGATATCTACCAAACCTTAAATTAAAAAAGATCATTCCTTTTGGACGCGTATTTTGGCCTCCAATCCAAAATTCAGTTTTGTATGAAACAGGCACAGCAGCCGTTGGCCTTAAGTATGCTTGTAATTAATACTTCATTAGTTTGAAGAAAATCAAAACATTGAAAATATTAAATTAAATCCTTTCCACTTGTTTTTCGTTTGTTATAGAGCGGCCTAGACTACAAGGAAATTGCCAAAGTTGCCATTAAAAAGATGATGGATTCCTCAACACAAACGCCCCGGCACATACCACATGACCATAACCGAGAGCATGTAACTTCGCCTCACCACCAAAATGCCCATGGCGTAAATGACGATTCACGCCAAAGTTCAGAGTTCGAGAAAACTCTGAAAATGATTCTAATGAAATTGAGGTATTCTTCTTCTACGCATAATCCTAAAAATATTAACCATGGTGATGTTGATTACTATCAAGGCCAGGATCATAACAATAATGAGATGTTTATGAAAATGATACATAGTAATCCATATGAGAATAAACATACGGGGCAGTATAAAAATTATCCTGGTTCACATGGCCCATATGGAAACGGTCCTAGCCAATATGGGAATAATAATGACCAGTACGGGAATAGTCCAGGTCAATATGGTAATAGTCCTGGATACTTTGCCAAAAATCCTGATCAATTCGGTAATGGCAATCGTGGTCCGTACAGCAATCCTGGTCAATATGGCAATAATCAAGATTTATTCAATCCAAATCTTGGTCAATACGGTAATAATCCACGTTCATTTAATCCAAATCCTGATCAATTCGGTAATGGCAATCGTGGTCCGTTCAGTAATCCTGGTCAATATGGTAATAATCAAGGCTTATTCAATCCAAATCCTGGCCAATACGGTAATAATCCAGGTCCATATAATCCAAATCCTGGCCAGTATATCAGTAACCAAGGCTTATTTAATCCAAATCAAGGCCAATATGGCAATAATCCACGACAATTTAATCCAATTCAGGGGCAATATGGAAATAATCAAGGTGCATTTAATCTGAATTCTGGCCAATATGGCAATAACCCAGGACAATTCAATAATAATCCTGGTCAATACAATGCGCAGCTTCGGGATATTACAACGACTACAGTGGCTCCCTCAACAACCAGTCCCACGCTGGCAGCTTTAGAGGACCAAAGAAGAAAGCAAAGTATTCAACAGGGAATCTCTGTAAGTACCTACCTATTATAATTTTTAAAAGCTTAATGATTGCGTCACTAGCATGATTAGAAAACACATTTCAATTACCACGCCGATATTATTTTTGGGGATACTGTATAATTTGGTAGACTGAATATTGAATCTCGAACTAATTATTTACATGTATATGTAATATTGTTGTATTATTGTTTTTTTAAATCTTTTTTTATGGTTTACTGATATTATTCCATTTACAAGACTATTTTAAAGCTTACACTACTTGCAAACTCCCAAGTTACAATCAAGTCATCTCCCGCAGATGCTGGCCGAATCGATTTATCTCCGCAAGTCCCTGACCTGGAATACAACACTTCAGGCATCTTCCACATTCACTCAATTATAAAAATTATATTTAAAACCCCTTAAATCAATTTCATTTAAAAGGAAAATTACTTTAAAAGTGGCCACATAATCATCATATCTCTGTTATCATGAATATATAGCTAGGTAATGGAATGTTACGATATTAAAAATGCAAATGCATGTTCCTATGATATGAACAACAATGTAAATTGTTGGATTCGAAGTCAAACTTCTAACTGGTATTTTCAGAGTGTGGGTATACACTTTTAATTTCATTCGAATAAATTCATAAGGAAGAAATGCCAAATTAAAAGTGGAGTATGCAATATTAAAAAAAAAACTTGCTAGGTAATCGGATATTTCTTTAGATTAAGATTTCGACGAATTTCACAAATGAAAACAAAAAAAAAACACTCTTATTTACACGAAAATTTGCTCCGGACTCTCCGCATTACACTTATTTTGGTTTTGAATTAGGAACCTTGATAACATAATATTATTTGGCTAGCCTACTTTAAATAAATATCTCTTTCGTAATCAATTTCTTTCTTAATAAAAGACCTTACCCCCCTTTTAACGTTGCTCATTTCTATTTCTGTTTCCAATGATGTCAAAAAGAAAAAAAAATCTTTACGTAATATCTACATGCAATTATTTTATTAATAGATCCAAAATATATATATATGTATATGTTCATTTATTAATTACTAATTATTTTTATTGAGATTTAAAAACCTCATTTTAATATTTAATCACTGTAGAAAATAATATTAACATAACCTAAATGAAACATGAAAAAGGAAAAAACGACAGAAATAAAATGGAGAATAATATTAACAAATCTTGAATTTGAGATATGATATCGATGAAGATGACCTAATTGAACTGGTTTCATTAGCTAAGTTGGTTAAGTGGTTGCCCCGGATAGGCAGAGGTCCTGGGTTTGAGTCGCAGATGTGACTGAAATCTTTTTATTTTCTGTCGTTTTTTCCGTTTTCGTGTTTTATTTATGCTATGTTATTATTGTTTTCTAAAATGATTAAATATATATATATGTCTTCACTGGTGAGAAACGACAAATTGTTTAGAGAACCTTTTTATCATACGCATGGTGTGTAACTCGTGGTACGGGCGGGAAACTGGTCTATATCACATTTGTGATTTCATGGATTAACTTTTTTATTTGAGTTTTCGTTTTCGAGTAAATCGAGTGCGAACTTGGATTTTTTTGCGATCAAATTCAAAATATTAGGTCCCTAGGGGGTTACTATTAGGTGTTAATTTTTCAAGCAATTTGCCGAAAAAAATAAATTGATCTGCTCAAAAAGAAAAAAAAGTTTTTGTTGTTGTTCTGTATGTGATGTGGATTCACCACTTTCCCGCTTGTACCACTAGTTTCCGGACACCGTGTATATATATATTTATGTTTTTATTTTTATATTTATTGTTTTTTTTAAATTATCCTGTTAAACTACAATTAAACCGTTTTTTAAACATGAAAGTATGATTTTTTTTTCTCGATTCAGTGTCCAAGATGATCTTTGAAGGGGGTAAATTAATTGCGATCATATGTTTTATAAAATTTAAGATGCACAGCCTGTTTTTCAGATTCCACTGGGTATACTGACATCCCTCCGTCAGACTTTGACTGGAGGAACCAGTTGAGGATGATTCACTGACTCGCACGTCCAATAAATCCTGAATTTTTATTTGAAATGTGTCTGTGATGATTATAAATTATTAATTTATTTAATTTAGTTTAGTGACTTAAGAAATAGTTTACACATGTGTAAATTAATGTATTGTAGGAATTAGACGTGAAAATGAACCGTTTTATTTTATTTCTATATTTTATGAAATATATATTTTTTGAAATAATTATTTAACCATTTTATTAATAAATTAATTTCTAATACCCCACTTAATGTTTCCTTTTATTAAATGATTTTCAACAGTCACACCCGGAGCTGATTAGTAAGATCTTTGGCTCTGGGCCCAGAGACGAGGCATTTAATTACCCGATAATTCGTCTTCCCCATCTCCTTTTCCTCCCTGGCCTCATATCTGACAAAAATAATTATCGAAGTTGGAGTTGTCACAGTCAAGTCAGTTGGGACAGAATTATTACAAGTACATTGGACTGGTACCGCCATCTGTGTATATTTCTACCAAGTGTTTTGATGCTTTAATTTGAAGCATTCCAAAATTAGTAAGACATTTTTAAAAAAGGCCCACTGCTGGATATAAAAATCGTGCGTGCAACTCAAAATTATTATGCTAATTCGCGATCACAGATGGCGTTAATTCTTAATATATTAGAAACAGAAATTTTTTACCACCTAACGATTTTAAATATTGAGATGAATTGTTTGTTGGCGGGTGTTGTAATTTATGAAATTTCTTCAAAATATTGGAATTCAGTTTGTGGCGTCATTATTAATAAATTAATTTTAAAATTTCTTTGTATTCAGCACTTTATTAATATACACAGATATCAACATGTTTCAAAAGCGATCCTTTCTTCATCAGGAATATACAGATCATATTCACACCATCAAGTATAGACAAACGGTAAACACAGAACACAATAATGTAAGAATAGACAAATTATAAACATAAACAAAAATTGATTAAAGTAGGTACGTAATTAATCAAAAATATTAATAAAAAAATATTATAAAACATTGAATAACAAATTAACATTTTACATAGGAAAGACTTCTAGAAAATTCAGTAATTTTGGTGTTTAAATCATAACAATTATTCTGAATTTGCCAATCATATTATAGAGAGCAATAATTTTTTTACATAAATTTACATCAATATAATCGGTTTAGAATTAGACAAATTTTAAATTTAAAAAATCAGAAAAGGCATTAATAGTGAATTAAATAATTATATATATATTTTTTAAATAACTATCTTTTGAATGTATTTTCAAATTATAATATTTTTTTATTAATTACTTACCTACTTTAATCGATGTTTGTTTATTGTTTAATAATTGTACTCTTTTAAATTTTGTGTGGAACTTGATCTTTAATTTTATAAGTTTATTTTTTCTAAAATATTCAAATTAGCGCCATCTGTGGTCTCGCATGTTGACTGCCAAGAGCCACAACCGCGGGGGGAGGGGGGAATTATTTTATTTTATAACATTTATAACTCCACAACGGAGGTTTTGATGTGCCCCGAGTTCCCTAGGACTTTGTCATTTGTTAGGATGCTGTGAAAATGATACATAATGAGGGCACAGGATTCGGAAAGAAATATTTCGACTTTTCTTATGCCCCCCCCGACCATGTAGGGGTCCCGAATAAGTGTCAAAAAGGTACACACTGAGTCCACAGGGCTCAAAATATAAGATGTAAAATTTTCCTAGAGCCCCCACCTCGGAGGGGCCCCCGGTTCATATTTCCAAATCACGATTCAGTGGCATAGCACTGTCTTGCACAAGTACTTGTCAGCTGTCAATTATAGAAAAATTATTTTGGGTTTGTTGTTTTCCTATAGGTTTTTGGCTTACAAAAAGGACTCCCAAAGTCAGTGTGCCTATGGGCTCCTACATTGCTTTAAACGGCCCTGTCTGCAATACAAATCAGTGCATTGTCTGCATTTTGTAATGCTTATACTTTTTTTTACATCCCTGTCTATTGTTTTTTGTTGTTGTATTAATTCTACTAAGTTTGGTAACTTTTTTGCATCACTTCAGTAATGTAAATTTCTTTTGTCCCAAAATGAGTTTTATTACTCACGGGATTGTTATGTAGCAAGATATAAAAGAGTAAAAGTAAATAATAATAATCTAGTCTCACAATGCGAATTTAAACGCGCGGGTAAAAACGAAACCTCCAAATAATAACTGTTTGCATAAATATTTTTCTAACATATGTAAGTACAAATTTATCAATGTCTTGCATGTACCAAAATGCGTATAATGAGGTTGTCAATGAAAATTTATTTATTATTTTGATAGTTATTCATGCCTGTGGCGTACCGTGACATTTCTTCAATGTTTAGGGCAAAAAAAGTATTATTTAATTTTTTTAATCTTTGACGGAAATTGAAAAAAAAAATCGCACCTTTTTACAACCACGAAAGAATCGATATATAAAAAAAAACATGAATATTAAATTCAAATTGAGAAAGTTCTCCCCTTTTATCTGAAAGTTTACATAATGATATTAATGAAATTTCACAAAGGGGAGAGGGATTATTTTATTAATTCGAAATAATTGTAAAAGTATTATCCAATACGATAAACATAATGTTAAAAAAGATAAAAATATCTATTACAGATCTTTAAGACCGTACTACGTATGTATTACAACATATTTTTAAATGTTGAATTCTATGAAGGTTTTTCTTTAAAATTCCTAGACGAAATTTACCAACAAAAAAAAGAATAGGGTGAAGTTTAATTTTTTATTAAACACCAATTATAATTTATAACTTTGATTAATATTTTAAAAAAACGTACCAGGAATAAATATGCAAATATTTTTCTCCACTTATAAAAATTATTTTCGTATTTTGTAAAACATAGATAGGAAGATCAGATAAGTCTATGCAAATTGTAAAAATACGTTACATAATAAATCTTAACTAACTAACTAACCATCACGCCGTTTCTCCGCAGGGGTAGGCAGAGAGGACGGACCGCCAAACACCTCGATCTTGGCATACACTTCTTGCTTCATTCACATTCATACAACGCCTCATACATTCTCTTCTGTTATTCCGACTTCTGACATGGCTCGACTCGAGTATTTGATTCACTTGATCGTGCCATGTCTTCCTCGGGCGTCCCCAGGCTCTTCTTCCATTCACATTCGCGTCATATATTCTCCTTACACTCCTTTCTTCGTTCATTCGCTGTACATGCCCAAACCATCTAAGCGTCCCTTTCTTAATCTTGCTCACTGCGCTTACATCAGCCTTGCATTCTTTACGAATCTCAACATTTTTCACTCGGTCATACATGGTTTTACCACACATTCGTCTCAGAGATCTCATTTCTACAGCATTCAGTCTACTTTCATCCTTCCTCTGCCAGTTCCATGCCTCACTGCCATACATCAGGGTTGGTATCAGCATTCCATTGTGGACTGCTAGCTTCGCTTCTTTGGACAACTTTTGTTTGCGCCAACCGCGTTCAGTCCTCCGTTAATGGAGTTTCCTGCATTCACCCTTCTTTCAATATCCCTATCAATCTTTCCATCTCTCGTAAACATACTTCCCAAATACACAAACTCATTGACCTGCTCCAAGTATTCATCATTCACAACTATATTGCATACTGTTTTCGTACTCTCTTTTTCAAACACTATGACTTTGGACTTATTTACATTCATCATTAGCTCATTCATCATACATACTTCGTTCATCCTAGATACGGGGGACTGTAGATCTTCCATACTGTTAGCAATCAGCACCGCATCATCAGCATACAACAGACAACATACTTGCAGACTACTCATTAT